>JAVTVY010032156.1:0-12619 GCA_036873755.1 Hanleya hanleyi
ATAGGCGTTAGCATTTATAGACGTTTCATGTCACGGCCGGACACCCAGGAATTAAAGGAACGAGGCCAACCTTGCCATTTGACGAAATGATAGGGAATGCCACGTCGACGTTCCGTTTTCAAAATCTTCTCCACCGTATAGTAGTCTTTCGGTGTTTTCACTATGGGTTGTAATTCTGTGTCGTAAAACGTGCCTTGCAGTCTCTCGCCTTGTAGATCTTCCAGTTGATAGACGTGGGGTTGTCGAGGTTTATGGCGCACGATGACAAAATGTTCATCACTCCAGTTGGGTAAATAGCCTTTCTCAAATTGGCCTTTCACTTTACTGATCCGTACCGTATCTCCCCGTTTGTAACGGGGTGCCGTCAAGGGTGGACTGGAAGAGTACAGCGTAGCACGGACTTGATGTTCGTTCCCTTCCGTCACAGTCCGGGGGGCTCGCTGGATACTGCGATGATATGCCCGAGTGTAGCCTTGCACCAGTTGAGGGAGTACATCCAGGTAGCGTCGCGTGTTTTGAGCTGTAAAATATTTGTACATCCGGCCTTTGAAGGTGCGATTAAAGCGTTCCACTACCGAGGCTTTCGTCTCATTGTACGTGTGAAAAAAAATACCTTCTTTTTCTTAAGAAAGGCTTGAAAGGGTCGGTTGAGAAATTCTGTGCCTTCATCTGTTTGTAAATACAGAGGTTTGCGCCCCGTCTTGAAAATCTGCTGAAACGCGGCTATGAGATTCTCTCCTGTTTTGGTACGCACGGGTAGGACCCAGGCATATTTCGATAGAATATCGATACAGGTCAATATGTATCGATTTCCATTATTGTCAGGTGCAAATCGACTCATGTCCACTAAATCCGCCTGCCATTGCGCGTCGATCCCTCCCACAATGACACGGTTACGACGAAAATGACGTCGGACAGCTCGATGTAGACTGTACGTATCTTGGGTTTTTAATCAGTCTCGAACTTTACTTCGACTGATCCCTGGGGCCGCTCGAGTCAATGCCCCCACACCACTATAGGCAGCTGCACTCGTTGGATTATAATACAAATCAGTTAATACTTGGTCAATTTCCTTGTTCTCCCGCCGCTGCCGCCCCATCACGCACTTCGTTGGTCTCCGTCCCAGGTCCGTCGATCTCTTCCCGGGGTGATACTGAGTTCACCTTCCCGTCCGTCTCGTCCCAGGGTGATACTGACCCTCTAGCCGCTCTGCATTCTATACATATAGGCCTTTTTTTACGACTGTAGGAGAAGCTGGTTTACAGAAACAAAATTCTGCTAGTCTTTCACCCGGTTCAGCGAACGCCTCTTCTATAGCACGAACCCACGCTAATTGTTCAGGGGATCGATCGTCCGGTGATAATAACTGGTCGACAATAGGCATTATTGTCTTGAAGGCTGCCCACAGAGAGGGAGTTAGGCTGATACTCCGCTCATCTTTATACCGACCTAGCCGTATACAGTGGGGTCGTAGGAAATAGACGTACATTATCCAGGTGAACGAGCTCTCCGTTCAATTCCCCGCTGATTACCCGTTTAAACTTATTCCATCCATCACGCTGTAGTGTCACGGGATTCCATAGCATTTCTGCGGGGGTCCAATAAATAGATAGAGCGTCTTGCGCCAGTTTTATTTTATCCGCATACACATATAAGCGCACAGTGGGTGTAAGAGGCAGAATGGCTCGTAGTGGTAGCGACATGCTTGCTTGCTCTCTATGTCCAACTGATACACACTCTGTCTCTTTCCCTGGTATTTATACTATTCTGTGAGAGGCGGGTCGTGTGCAGAGAATATTTTATCCACCACAGGCACACTGTGTTGTAAAGCCGTCCATAGTTCGGGATCGAGTGTAAATCCGCCTCGTTTGAGAGAGATCAATCGGGCAAAAAAAGGGCCGCGAAAAATGTATACATCGTGATCCAGGTAGATAGTATTTCCATTCAAATGACCGAATAACACACGTTTCAAGGTCGTCCAGCCTTCGGAAGATAATGTCACACGGGCGGGCTCAGGTGAGCCCCAGCAACGGGAATCATCGTCAATAAGTTCCAGGCGATCTGGGTATATTATAATAGTACATCCCGGGGTTAACGTACGAGTCATGATCGATTGAGTGTGCGGATAGAGTATATCGTCCACGTCTGTAATGACAGTTTTCAGCGCCGCCCATAATGCTGGCCAAAGCACAATCCCGTGACCGCCACACTCCTCTAATCGGGGAAAAAATGAAACTTCTCTACTCCGCCGTAGATACACATTCACACCGACAGGCATAAAATCGACTTCGGGTTCTTTGGATTGTAAGACACGTGTCAATTGCCTCCACCCGTCCAGGCTTAAAATTAATTTCACCTCGATCGGGTGCTCTTCGATAAGGTGTAATTCATGTTGATATACAATAAGAAGTACCTTAGACGTGACTTGAAAGAACGCGAGCTCTTTGCCCGGTGATGCCATACTGAACAATGATAAAAATATTAACCCCACACACATGTATATAGAGCGATTCTATATTTTTCATTGTTAACCCTATCTGGCCTGGGAAAAAAGAATGCTGGGAGCTGGTGTTAGTTGGGTGTGCTTTGGAAAGAAAAACGAGACCTCACAACCCTACCGCAAATGTATAGAAGTACGTTTCCCAGGATGGTCCTATACCTCCATACCCCATATAGGCATTTTCCCGTAATTTAGGATAAAGTCCGTATTCCGTATTTTTTCAGGAAAATTTTACATACACCCACCCTGGAACTAGGGGAAGATAGCTCTGTTGATAGACAAGCCCCGTTAAGCCCGGCGACCTATATACCCCTCATACCCCATATAGGCATTTTCCCAGGTTTTTCGATAAAGTCCGTGTTCCGTATTTTTTTTCAGGAAAAATTTTACATGCAGCCACCCAGCCATCAAATACCCTTCACCTAGGCTTCACGTTGATACCTCACTCGACCCCATTCGACCATTAGGGGCTCCCCTAGATGCCAAAACGTCTATTTTCATGCCCTTGGGCCACCGCGCATGCGCAGAAGGCCGATATGTCAACCCCACACCCAGCCCATTAGATGCCCCTTCACATAAGCTTCACTTTGATACCTCACTCGACCCCATCGGACCCTTAGGGGCTTGCCTAGCTCCAACAAGGCTATTTTCATACCCTTCGACCACCGCGCATGCGCAGAAGGCCGATAGTTCAACCCCACACCCAGCCCATTAGATGCCCCTTCACATAAGCTTCACTTTGATACCTCACTCGACCCAATCGGACCATTTTATGTAGGGACTACTTTTTCTCCGAAACCGAATTACCGCCAAAACCACGGCCAAACCGCATCACCGCGCATGAATACATTTTTTTTTTTTTTTTTTTTGCCGGAACTTTTTTTTTTTTTTTTCGTGGAGGTGCACTCATTGGGGATCGGGAAAGTGGAATGCTGGGGATCTGGAAAGTGAAAATATGCAAATGAGGACCGAAAACAAGTGCAATTGGCCACCATCTTGAAAACCGACTACCCCTAACATACAAAAAACAAGCCGCCATCTTGAAACACACACACACAGCCGACTATAAATAACGTGTATGTTCACATACGACAACAACCACCTCGACTGCAGACACTGAAACAAGAGCACGATGCCGACACACAGATGAAATATCACGCCTCAACGAACAAATTATCGACATGAGGGGAGCGATGTTGGGAATGGAAACCACAATGGCGGGACTGGAAGAGGAAATTGCCAGACAAAAGAAACTACGACATAATGAAGAAAAAATCAAACAATGTAGCATCTGCACGAATGAAGAAAGCTTATACGCGGTTCTACCCTGTGGACATCTGTGTATGTGCAAGGATTGCTGGATCCAACTGACGTGTGAAGGAGCCCTATGCCGATGCGTTGACGCCGGAGAGGTGCATTTGAAGATAAGATGTCCCCTATGTCGAAAACATATAGGAGGCGTGAAGCGAATATTCCGCGCTTAAAGTGTGTCGTATCACACTATCAAAGGCCCTTTTCAGGGCCAACCCATCTTTCCGAAAGAGAAACTTCTTTCATAAGCACACCCAACTTAACACAAGCTGCAATCATGCTTTTTTCCCCAAAAAAAAAAATTTCGTACACAAGGTCAAAAATTTTTTTTTGAGGTAGCGGGTCGAGTGAGGTATCATATTGAAGCTGACGTGAAATGCTTCACATTGATACCTCACTCGACCCGATTGGACCACTAGGGGCTGCCCTAACGCCAAACATCAATATCAACATCAATCAACATCAATCTTCAAAATACCTTTAGAGGTGCCCCTAGTGGACCAATCGGGTCGAGTCCGGTATCATTGTGAAGCATTTCACGTCAGCTTCAATTGGATACCTCACTCGATCCACTACCGCCAAAATAAAAAAAAAAAAAAAATAAAAAATCAAACTTCGTACACAAGATGTTGATATCGATGTGCAAAATAACCTTTTTGGCGTTAGAGGCGTCCCTAGTGGTCCAATCGGGTCGAGTGAGGTATCAAATTGAAGGTGACGTGAAGGAGCATCTGATAGACTGGGTGTGGGCTTGAATTAGGGTAATTCTGCGCATGCGCGAAGATAATATGAAAAATATCAATCTTCAAAAATAGCCTGTTTGAGGTTAGAGGCGTCCCTAATGGTGCAATCGGGTCGAATGAGGTATCAAATTGAAGGTAACGTGAAGGCGCATCTGATAGACTGGGTGTGGGTTGAACTATCAGCATTCTGCGCATGCGTAATCTTCAAAACACCTTTTTTGGAGTTAGAGGCGCCCCTAGTGGTCCAATGGGGTCGAGTGAGGTATCAATCTGAAACATTTCACGTCAGCTTCAATTTGACACCTCACTCGACCCACTACCTGCAAAATAAAAATAATCCTCGCACACCAGGTTTTGCTATCGAACTGCAAAATAACCTTTTTGGTGTTAGGGGCGCCCCTAGTGGCCCGATGGGGTCGAGTGAGGTATCAATGTGAAGGTGAGATGAAGGGCCATCTGATGGACTGGTGTGGGTTGAACTATCAGCATTCTGCGCATGCGCAAGAATGGAAATAGACGTTTTTTGGAGCTATTTGACTATTAAAAAGGAAAAAAGAACACATTTTTTTCAATTTTCTACATACCGAAAATTGTATAAGTCCAAAAGACGACGATCACGGTGAAAACAATGGCGTATGGTAGGCCAGTGTCGTTGATAAATGCCCCTGACACGTGCATCTTCAGGCAAGACTTCAACCGGAGGTGCGGCTGGATCGAAGGGAAAATCTGCTCCACGTCTCATGCTTTTCGTCTCATACAAGCGGATAGGCAAGCAAGGCAGGCAGGCAGGCAGGCAGGGAGACAGGTCAGGTAAGTCAGATTGAATACACCCTCACCCTAAAAATGGACTCCTTTTATAGCCCATTGAACCTCATTTGCATATTTTCAGCGGATCACAGGCCGCCATCTTGAAAAACGACCACCCCTCACACACAAAAAACAAGCCGCCATCTTGAACACGACCACACACACACACACACACCCCCTCTGGAAAACGACCCCAAAGACCTCATTTGCATATTTTCAGGGACAACAAGGCCGCCATCTTGAAACCAACCACCCCTAACCCACAAAAAACAGGCCGCCATCTTGAAAACAGTGGGGAAAAACCCAGAGACCTCATTTGCATATTTTCAGAGGGGACAACAGGCCGCCATCTTGAATCCGACCACCCCTAACCTAGAAAAAACAGGCCGCCATCTTGAAAATAGGCAAATGAGGCGCGAAACAAGTGCAATTGGACGCACCTACAAAAACAAGCCGCCATCTTGAAGCCGACCACCCCTAACCTAGAAAAAACAAGCCGCCATCTTGAAAATATGCAAATGAGGACCGAAACAAGTGCAATGGGCCGCCATCTTGAAACCGACCACCCCTAACCTAGAAAAAACAAGCCGCCATCTTGAATAGTACCAATGCACCCAATGACCTCATTTGGACAACAGGCCGCCATCTTGAATCCGACCACCCCTAACCTAAAAAAAACAGGCCGCCATCTTGAAAATAGGCAAATGAGGACCGTGAAACAAGTGCAATTGACCGCCAAAAAAAAAACAGGCCGCCATCTTGAATCCGACCACCCCTAACCTAGAAAAAACAGGCCGCCATCTTGAAAATATGCAAATGAGGCGCGAAACAAGTGCAATTGACCTTGACCTACAAAAAAAACAGGCCGCCATCTTGAATCCGACCACCCCTAACCTAGAAAAAACAGGCCGCCATCTTGAAAATATGCAAATGAAGGGTGAAACAAGTGCAATTGGCCGCCATCTTGAATCCGACCACCCCTAACCTAGAAAAAACAAGCCGCCATCTTGAATATACCCAATGCACCCAATGACCTCATTTGCATAAAACTCATTAACAGGCCGCCATCTTGAAACCGACCACCCCTAACCTAGAAAAAACAAGCCGCCATCTTGAAAATATGCAAATGAGGACGAGCGAAACAAGTGCAATTGACCTTGACCTACAAAAAAACAGGCCGCCATCTTGAATCCGACCACCCCTAACCTAGAAAAAACAGGCCGCCATCTTGAAAATATGCAAATGAGGCGCGAAACAAGTGCAAGTGTCCTTGACCTACAAAAACAGGCCGCCATCTTGAATCCGACCACCCCTAACCTAGAAAAAACAGGCCGCCATCTTGAAAATATGCAAATGAAGGGTCAAACAAGTGCAATTGGCCGCCATCTTGAATACGACCACCCCTAACCTAGAAAAAACAAGCCGCCATCTTGAATATACCCAATGCACCCAATGACCTCATTTGCATAAAAGGCCACGCCCACTCATTTGCATAAACTCACGCATGCGCACGCCCACAAATGACGTCATCGCGCATGCGCAGTGAGGCACTTTACGTGACGGATACCGGCTACCTACTACTCGTGACTTACGAACAAATGTAGGTCGAACAGGGGGAGATAACGTCGTAATTAGGTCAACCGACGTATAATTGCCCTTTCCATACTACTAACGCAGGACTCAACGCCAAGTCACTAACGCGGACGCATAAATCGTCGATCGGCAAATTATACACTACCAGAAGTTCATGAAAACTAGTTTCATGAACTTCTGACACTACTGATGTGTCGAATGTTTCTTCCTGTGACGTCATTGTTTGTTTTCGAATCTGCCAGTGAGGGCTTGACTAGTCACTGCATCTATTCAGATGTCGCATGACCTCTCAATAGTCCAATATGGAGACCATGTCCTACGAGGGATATCTACCACCGAACATCTCCGGGAAGTTGTGATCGCCTTTGTCACTCCACTGAGGTATAGGAACGAAGTGGGATAATCTTGAATTGAAATCGTATCGAGACCCAAGAAGGAAATAAAGACTGCATACGGCATTATATCCACAGGCTAATAAATACTAACTACACGTATTGTCCATCCTCAATATGCAGGTCTGAATTTACTCTGTACCACCCTGCAACTATTAATTGAACTGTTTAACTGTCAATGAACGGACCACTTCGCCGTGCACGTGTTCCGTCGCAATCGGAGTTTATATCGAGAATACGCTGGAGGACGATCTCTTTTATGTCATTGGGGGAATGACACGCGGGCGTCTCTCAAGTCAAACCAGTCACGGATACTCACAACTAATTTCACAGGGGATAAAATTTTCGTCTGGCTTAAATAAGGCTATACATGGGGAGTTCATGATGTCACATATATGTGATTTGCGACTTCTAAAAATAACACGACTGGTCTTAGTTACCCGCTTTCTGTCATAGTACAGCTTCGATGGTGAACCATGCATGGCTTGTCGGATCTGGAGATTAGAAGATATGTTTATAACACGAGAAATAGCTCATTATCACTGAAATGGATCACTGTGTGACCTCCAGGCATATCGCTCGTATCTCAACAGAATGGTGCGCCAGAGACATAGTTTCATCCAATATGCATTGGATGGATATTGAAAGCTACACTATCTCTACCTAGAGAAAATAACCGACACCAATGTTGGTTCGATGTGCGATGGCTTAAGTTGTCAAGGTGAACGATTTATGAGAAGAGTTCTGCAGCACCAGCTAGCCTGGGATGCAAAAATACGATATCTCAGCAATAACATAGGTTAATTCGAACGTAACATTAGCCTGCTTTCTTCCTCGACTTCCGGTTGTTGTTTTTATTCTCGACAGCATCTTCAAACTTGTATGACGGGGTTATTCCTTCTGACGCACGCGAGCGACAAACCGCCCACTCTGTCATCGATTTTATCGGCATCATCTTGACGACGACAGCACAAGGTAAATGGTAATGTCATTTAGTCTCCCGTTAAACGGAGACGTGTAAAGCATTCAACTTAGCACAATAGCTATCGACGTCTCGAAAACTCGGCAGAAACACCTGGTTGCCATGGAAACCAGGAAATCAGCCAATTATCACCGTTAGATTAGAAACGGAGAGCTCGAAGACCGTTCCTAATCACCTGTAGATCGATACACGCTATGGTGTGCATTTTTATATTGTTCGCCATTGCTGGCACAGGTAGCAGTCATACAAGAAAATAGAGGGAGAAATGCTGGAAGATAAGTGATTTACTCATCTTATGAGTAAATTTCCACACAAGATGAGTGATCCCGATTCTCGTGCATTCGGCGTGAGACTCAGTCATTTGACATCTGTCTATACGCTCTCACGCAGAATTATCCAAATCTCACGCATCCGGGCGTTTCGTAAAATTATTTATAAAGTAACTAACAGACATTCAAAATAATTTCAGTTTGCAGAAAAAAGGAATCTGTAATTTCTGAAATTTTCCAGACTTGATTAAAATGTATTCATTTGTAGGCTTATGAATTAAGGGTGAAACGTTAGTGGTCCACTGTTATATTCAATTGAATAAAAAATTCCAAAGAAAATGCATGAAATGACGCCTAGAATTTCGCATTTTTCGGGAGCTCGTAATCGCGACTGGATATACTCAGATCTCAAACCTTGGCAAATTAAAAAAATTAACAGGTCTGGGAAGCGAAGGCTGCACATTTACACTATTCAGTGTGGTTGAATGATGTTGAGGCCCACAGTAAATCAAGGATCTTCTAGGCAATACGGGAATCAACGAGGTTATCCGATTGCCGCCCATCCTCCCTGGACATGCAGGACATATCTTCTCAATGCCCTGATTTAGTTAGTTTTTGAATGGATGGATGGATGTACTTGGGCAATCCATCGCACAACGATGGACACTGGTTGTGCGAACACCCCGTGCATCTCGTTTCTCCCTACCCGCCCTACACATAATCTATATGCAACTATAAATTTTGCAGAGAAATGGGAATGTTTCAGTGTGAAAATTTAACCAGACTTGATCGTTTGGTCATATTATCAACAAACGTACCGTTCATATATTCTTGGCAGATTCAATACCCAGTACATGCCTGAAAAGAAGGAAGAATACTCCCCAAAAGAAGAACAGCTCCGGTCCTCGATCGAATCTCTGGTTAGATTTCATTTCACTGGGTTTGCGCAGATGGTTACGGAGCTATGGAGGTTACGGAGCTACGGAACCGTAAAAGTGACATACATGGTGACATGATGTTCTGTTATGCTTTCTTCTATGATCCACCTCTCTGTAACATCTTTTAGGGTGTATCACCTTATCGGCTGGTAAGTGTCGACTGATAGATTCGCAATGGCGTTTTGTGATCGGCAATAAATACAACGGCTTCCATCGCCCAGGTAACGCTCAATAACGATGTCTTTTGTTACGCAACGAAATCTAGTTAACGAATAGCTGTTTATTAAACTATAATACCCAAACTGAATTTCTCAGATACGATCAGTTAGCGGAGGTCAGAATAAAATGTCCATCAGACTATGTCGTCCAGTCGGAAACGTACCTAAAGGTAATTACACTATATACTGTTAGTTTCTGTCGCTAATTACCAGTATTCGTGGCTTTCAAAAAAGATGCAATAAGAAGAGTAATTTTCAATACCAATAAACAATGTTATTTGGTGGAATGGAGATAGTGCGAGGGCTTTTTTTCATGGCCTCAGTAGTATACAATACCCTAATTGGCGTAATAGCGCCTCACTGCGCATGCGCAGAACCTGGTGTGACGTCATAAGTGTAGGTTTTGTGGCGGTATTGGGGCGGTGTGCGCATGCGTGATGTGTGGGAGGTGGGTACAAGATGGCCGCCATGTGGGAGGTGGGTACAAGATGGCCGCCATGTGGGAGGTGGGTACAAGATGGCCGCCATGTGGGAGGTGGGTACAAGATGGCCGCCATGTGGGAGGTGGGTACAAGATGGCATGGGTACAAGATGGCCGCCAGTGGAAGATGTGGGAGGTGGGTACAAGATGGCCGCCAGTGGAAGATGTGGGAGGTGGGTACAAGATGGCCGCCAGTGGAAGATGTGGGAGGTGGGTACAAGATGGCCGCCATGTGGGAGGTGGGTACAAGATGGCCGCCAGTGTCATGATGTGGGAGGTGGGTACAAGATGGCCGCGAGTGTGAGTGAGTGCAAGAATTTTACAGGTACATCTGACCATTGTATACAGGTGCCTTATACCATTGTATACAGGTACATCTGACCATTGTATACAGGTGCCTTATACCATTGTATACAGGTGCCTTATACCATTGTATACAGGTACATCTGACCATTGTATACGAATTGCCTTATCTGCATTGCTCTTACCAAGTTGCCTTATATTTTACAGGTACATCTGACCATTGTATACAGGTGCCTTATACCATTGTATACAGGTACATCTGACCATTGTATACAGGTGCCTTATACCATTGTATACAGGTGCCTTATACCATTGTATACAGGTACATCTGACCATTGTATACAGGTGCCTTTTACCATTGTATACAGGTGCCTTATACCATTGTATACAGGTGCCTTATACCATTAATATCTGGTGCGCCATACTGTTGTTAATACAGATTGCCTTATACCACATTATTCCATAGAATTGCCTTATACCGTGGCATACAGGTTCCTTACCTACGTCCATACTTACCGTATGCCACCTTATACATAATCTTCAAGATTGCCTCTCACCATTATCATACAGGTGCGCCCACTCTATGCTACAGCAGAAATTGTCTTTGTAACGTCTTATTGTGACATCATGGCATTATTGTTGTTTTGTGACACTGTGGAACTGTAAAAATTCCATGAATGGAAAAGAATGCCTATCAAACCTACGAGTATTGAACTGATCCAAATCAACAATGGCTGACGCCAATATTTAACCCAGAGAATGACACCCAAAACAGAAAATGTTTCAAACAGATAGTTCTACAGAATGTTGTTTGCTAATATTTTGAATGAATACTATAGTAATTGCATTTTACCAGTGACATAAGTTTCAGAACACAACAATATATATTTCTCAAAAAATCAAACAAAACGTTCTCAATAGATTAGTTGGGACACACAACTAATTTATGCCACGGTATCTATTTTTACAGCTGTCAACTGTTATGGTTTGGTCACTATGTTGCGATTCAACGCAAGTATAGTACTAGCTTACCTGATAAAAGAAGTTTAGTCCAGATGTATACCATATCTCCCATACTCCCGGATGTATAATGCATATCTGTGGCTGTTTTTTTCCTAGGTGGGATAAAACACACCATGCATTTGTATGCTAATCGAAATTCACATATCTCCTTCGGTATATAAACCGGCGCACACGAGAGATATCAGCTGAGCTAACGGCCTCAATTGTCTGTCAGCTCTGTTGTTGTTGTTTCAGCGCACACGGTGAGCAAAAGTTTCAAGAAATTGATTTCAGTTCCCGCATAACGTCTTCTTCAAGTCCATTTTGAAGAGTCGAGCGTATGAATCGAGTCAAAATAACATGCTGAGCTGTTTGGCTTGCATTCACCGTACACACTCCGCGCGAGACGAAATTAGTTTAATATTTTTCCCCCCGCCTCGCGGTTCAGCCAATGAACTATTAGAAAAGCATATGTGTGTGCATATTAATAAAACCACGGGCGCCTAAAAAATGAACACATTTCATTACACTGTAGCGAATTGTTGCCATTGCACGTGTGAGTCAGTACGTTTTCATATCCACCTCAAATTGACACGGAGAATTTCATTGCCAGTAAAATTGTAAGTTCATTGCGGAAAGAATTGATATTCCATAAATTCCTGGGGGAAATAGGAAGTACACATATATAAAGAATATTGTCTTCACGTAAAAGTTTGTACATTTCAAAAAAAAATTTTCAAAACAAAACAAAAAAATGTGAAGTAAAACCCGTCCTTCGGATGGGAAAGTTGTTTTGAACTGTAAACAAAAATTTTATTTTGAGGTAGAGGGTCGAGTGAGGTATCATATTGAAGCTGACGTGAAATGCTTCACATTGATACCTCACTCGACCCCATTGTACCACTAGGGGCGCCTCTAACCCAAAAAAGGATATTTTGAAGATTACGCATGCGCAGAATGCTGATAGTTCAACCCACACCCAGTCTATCAGATGCGCCTTCACGTCACCTTCAATTTGATACCTCACTCGAACCGATTGCACCATTAGGGACGCCTCTAACATCAAAAAGGCTATTTTGA
>JAVTVY010032157.1:0-12303 GCA_036873755.1 Hanleya hanleyi
GTTGAATCCCAGTGTTGTTGTTGTCATTGCCGAAACGTAGTGCATCATGTCTTCGTTTTCTTTTTGGCTTATTTTTCTGGTATTCTGTCTTATTCTCTTTTTTCTTGCGTCTTTTCTGTTTTTCCTCTGCTCTTGCCGATTCCTAGTGTTCCTGGGGTCTGTTCTTTGGCTTCTGACGTCTTTCCTGTTTTTTCTCGCGTCTGTCCTCTTTCTTCTTAAGTCTTTCCTCTTTTTTTTGGGTACTATGATTTTTAAGTCCTCCCTCTTCTCCTCCTCATCTTTTCCTTCTTCTGTATCTGTGTTTGAGTTTGTGTCTGTTGTGTCTAGGTCGCTTCCGCTTTCTGTTTCTTCTTCTTGTGCCGTTTCTTTAGCTTGGGGGCTTTGTTGTTGTGGTTTCAACATAGTTTCTAACACACGGTCTATGTCGTCAAAACATTGGTATTCCACTGGGGTAAGATCCGGTGTCGCTGCTAGGAAGAAGTTACTAAGCTGCGATGTAGCTGGGGGGGGGGGGGCAACAAGATGAGGTGTGGCTGGTGGGGGGTAGTCCCGGGCTTGAGGTGGAAATAAGTCTTTGATTATAGCATCCAACCATGGTTCGTCATGTACCATATTAATGATGTTGCCGAGCAGTTGTACTTCATTATCATGATCTGGTATGTCAATATCCATGATTTCAGCCAGGGGTGACTCCATCACTGGGCACTCAGGCTAATTGTGAATGACTGAAAAAAATACTGCGCGCTATTTATAGTGTAAAGCGCGGACCTCGGTGAAATCGTTCTATTCTATTTTCCACAGTTACGCTGAACAAAATAGGTTTGTGTTTCTTTCCCAATTATAAACGGCTGTGATTTTGCAATAAATGTCAGTGCACGTATAAATTTTATTTCCAATTGAACTCAGGCAACTCATGATGTAGTATTTAAAAAATTTAGCAGCCTAGCGCTAGACTAAGCCGTTATTTTTAATGAATTTATCGATTTTTACACGCCTAACGTTAGTGTACGGTAGTATGGAAAACCCGGTACACTGGAAATAAATTGGTTTTCCTGGCTAAAAATACGTCAAGACTATGGCTTACAGCCTTATAATATTTCCCTGAAAATTGTAACGGGTTTATCGAAAGAAAACTAGGAAATTTTTTATCCTTGGACAATGGTAACACAGCACTATACAGTGTGCAGGCAAAAAATTTTTAGCAGATACCACCATATTGCACTCACTGACACCGGCCGCCATCTTACACCCACCACCCACCACCAACCACATGCCGCCATGTTACACCCACCACCCACCACCATCCACATGCCGCCATCTTACACCCACCACCCACCACCAACCACAGCCGTCTAGACTATAAATAACGCGTAGTATGTTGACATTTATTCACAAATACAATCATGGGTACAAGAAGACGACCACTGTTCACCCACCACCCCCCTAGAGATCCTAGAGATGCTAGAGAGCTGGTTACCAGTGAAGATGATGGTGGAATATCGATAATTACAAGCTTGCAGCCGGTTATTACGGACGAAACCAACATACGGCGAAATGAACAAGAAGTGGAACAGCTACGGCGGGATGTAATGGAAGAAGAGGCGAGGTTGATAAGACGAAGTCAACAACAAGACCAAGAAATCAGCAGGATGGCCGCCATAGAAGAAGAAGAAGATACCGATATAACTGATGGGGAAGAAGAAATTGCATGGTTAAATAGTAATAGACCTGCAACAAATACAACGGCTATAACGACGTCGGCTTCCGAAACTCTGATTATAACGACTTCAGCTTCCGAAACAACACCACAACCATGCTCTTGGGCCGAGGTAACCCGCCTCAACGAACAGATTAACGGCATGAGACAAGACATGAATCAAATGGATGCTGAGATTTCAAGACAGAACAAAGAACAACGTAAGGAAGAAAAAAATTAAGGTGCAGCGTGTGTACAGACGAAGATAGCATGTACGCCGTATTGCCGTGTGGGCATTTATGCATCTGTAAAGATTGTTGGGTCACGCTAACGTGTGTAGGAGACATGTGCCACTGCGTTGAAGCAGGCGAACAACATTTAAAAATCAAGTGTCCAATCTGCAGGAAGCATGTGGGTGGAATAAAAAGAATCTACCGCGCATAAAACAAGTGTCGTAACACTTAAAAAAAAAAGCCCTTTTCAGGGCTGCCCCATCTTTCCGAAAGGGAAAACTTCTATCAAAAAGCACAAAAAATTAACACCAGCTCCCATCATCCTACTCCCCTATGAAAAATAATTTTTAAATTTTTTTTACAATTTTTTTGAAATTATTGAAAAAAAGGGGAGAAGGGGGAAGGGGGGGGGGAGGGTTGAAAAGGGGGCGGGGCTGAATTTTTTTTTTTTAAATTTAAAAAAAAAGAAAAAAAAGAATGAACACTAACAACCATTTTTTTAATTTTCTACTATTTTTTTTACTATTTTTTTGAAATTATTGAAAAAAGGGGGAAAGGGGAGGAAGGAGGGGGGAGGGAGGGTTGAAAAGTGGGCGGGGTTGAAATTTTTTTTTTTAAATTTAAAAAAAAGAAAAAAAAGAATGAACACTAACAACCATTTTTTTAATTTTCTACTATTTTTTTTACTATTTTTTTGAAATTATTGAAAAAAGGGGGAAAGGGGAGAAGGAGGGGGAGGGAGGGTTGAATTTTTTTTATTATTTTAAATTTAAAAAAAAAGAAAAAAAAGAATGAACACTAACAAGCATTTTTTTTAATTTTCTACTATTTTTATTAACACAAATAGAATGAACGTGTTCACAAGGGTATTGAATTTTAATACAATTATATCTGAGTATTGAATTTTAATACAATTAACAGTAAAAAAACTCTGAATTTTTTAATACAATTATACGCTCTCAAGCCACTTCAATGAATGTGTAGGAATACGGTAAATGTTTTTCAACACTTGTTCAATAGTTCTGCATTTAATACAATTAACAGTAAAAAAACTATGAATTTTTAATACAATTATACGCTCTCAAGCCACTTCAATGAATGTGTAGGAATACGGTAAATGTTTTTCAACACTTGTTCAATAGTTCGCCAACAAGACTTGTTTGAACTCATCATCGTCTTTCCGTCCCTGGTGCACGTAGATGTAGGTAGTAATCTCTTCACGTGGAATTTTGGGAGGGCAGGCAGCTTCCACTGCCAGGGCAATTTGCACCTCGGTCACGGTCTGTAGTGCCTCAGTGATGATGGCGTATGAGGGTACACTAGTGTCCACACACGTATGCTTGTCTATCGGACTGTTATTTTCACAGCCTGCGCATGCTTGGATACGCAAGTGTGAAATGCGAGGTCTGATTAGATCCAGGACTGTGTCGATGTACTTCTTATAAATATAGTGAGACACCTGGTAAGCCAGAGCTTGACGAATTGTACTTGCGAGACTCTGCAACTTCCGCCACGCCGTTAATTTCAAAGTGACACCCTGAGGACAAGGAACACGCTCTTGCGTATCTAACCGCATTTTCCATTTACGGATATGCACCAGGAGCTGGTCGTTGAAATAGGCACAGCTCACAAAGATGTCGTCACCCACATAAAATTTCGCTTCGTCACTCCCCTGGTCGCGAATAACGGCATCGATGGCGTAATCAAGGGTCTCCAGTTTTTGCCAGGTGTCTAAGGTCATGGCAATATGCCTACCGGGTCTGTCGTTAAAGCCCGATGCATTAAAATGCACTTCTTCGTCTTTGACACTCACAGTTAAATAGGCTGAGAGCTCCCAAATGTCCGTGTGGGCTGCCTGGTAGGCCTGTTGGATAATGTTATTGATATCCTGCACAGACATAGGAAGTTGCACCTCTTGTTTCACAGGCTCAGGCACTTGCTGGGGTACTGGCTCATCAAGCACTGACTCAGGTATTTCTAACGGTGTTAGTCGGGAGCGTTTGGGTCGTCCAGCGCGTTTGGCAGGTGTACTCTCTGGGGTAGTGTGCGTACGTTTGCTAGCTGTACGCTCTTCGGTGGTATCCATAACTAAGAAATCATCATCTACAAGGGGAATTTCAAGTAGATCTGCTAGTTCTTCATTCCCCGTCTTCTTCAGCGCCTCCACGAAGGCTAGAAATGCATAGGGGCCACGGCGCAGTAGACCGTCGATGAGAGCTCTGTTTTGTCGTGAAGTGGTGTTCTCCGCCATGATATCTTCGACACCCTGTTTCAGGAGTATGTTTTCCTCCATAAGCAAATCACATAATTCGGCCGCATGCTGCATCTCATCAATGAGGCGAACACGGTTCTTTTGAAGCGTCACTAGGTCGGCTGAATTCATCATGACTATGGGCTCAGGCTGGTGAGTAACTGCTACGGCGTAATAGTCTGGTGAATTTGCACTGGTAAAATGAAATATAGTAAAAGGTTCTCCACAGCTCATACAAAACAGGCAAGCAGGCTGGATGACTGGCTAGAGGTGAAGCAGGCAGGCAGGCAGGCAGGCAGGTAGGCAGGCAGGCAGGCTGGTCAGGTCAGGTAAGTCAGAGTGCTACGCAAGGTAGTGCAATGAATACACCCCTTCCCTAAAAATCGACTCCTTTTATACGTTTTTCTACAAGCCGCCATCTTACACCCACCACCCACCACCAACCACATGCCGCCATCTTACACCCACCACCCACCACCAACCACATGCCGCCATCTTACACACACCACCCACCACCAACCACATGCCGCCATCTTACACCCACCACCCACCACCAACCACATGCCGCCATCTTACACCCACCACCCACCACCAACCACATGTCGCCATCTTACACCCACCACCCACCACCAACCACATGCCGCCATCTTGCACCCACCATCCACCACCATCCACATGCCGCCATCTTGCACCCACCACCCACCACCATCCACATGCCGCCATCTTGCACCCACCACCCACCACCATCCACATGCCGCCATCTTGCACCCACCACCCACCACCATCCACATGCCGCCATCTTGCACCCACCACCCACCACCAACCACATGCCGCCATCTTGCACCCACCACCCACCACCAACCACATGCCGCCATCTTGCACCCACCACCCACCACCATCCACACACCCCACGTGACCACAATACTCGCTTCTGATTGGCTGACGCGTGACGTCACAAAGGTCATATGCAAATTTCTGAGGTCAATGAGGTTCAATTGACGCTTTGTATACTACTCACGCTTATATTGTAGCTCTCCGTGTGGAAATCTTGAATGACATGACCACACGGCCTCTAGCACAGCCTTGAGCGGTATAAATACAAATATTTCAGAGCGATGATGTAATAGCTCTATCAAGTCCTCTGTTGCAAACTGATGAACTGGGGCAGCCCCAGATGGAAATACGGCGCAAACGAGGGCGTATTTATAGAATTGCAAGTTCGTATTCAGAACATATTCGTGTGAGACCAGACGCCGACCATGCGCGTCATTCTCCACCATGTTTACAAGTTGTAAACTTCCTATTTACGGGACTAAACGTTGGAAAAGCACTATTTCCCTGGATGACAGTAGCATAGATATTTCTCAAAATATATTTCTCCAGCCTCCAACGTTGTTGTACAAAAAAGGCAAATAAAGTTATTTGAACGTTCAATCTCATGTCAGGGCAATGTATAAAGAACTGGAGAACTGGAGTTTCTCAATTGCAGCAACTGTAGAGATTCAGATATGACGATAAGCCCATCCTGAATGTCTTGTAGGTATCATTGAAAAGAATATGTGAAGTTTAAATAGGAAAACCTGCTTTGTGCGTGACGGTATCATAAATTATCACACAATTACCTTAAATAATTTAATTTGGGCACTTTTAAGGAGAAAAAGTCAAACCAGTTCGGAAAAAGGAAGAAAACACAACCTTTTATTTACACCTTTATGGTAGCCATTTTGAATTTACCCATGGTATTGTGCTTGGAGAACATGAAAACTAAAGTAACACACCGCCATTATGGTATGCTATGAAGTTGGGAAGTTTCAGGTATTAATTATATTTCACTCCAAATATAGAACGTATGGTTGAGGTAGGGGTGGGGGCGGGCTATTGAGTCAACGTTGATGGGCCCGGGATACGGAGCAGAATGAATTTATATATTGAAAGGCAGCTTGTATAAGTTTCCTTCGAATATTCTGGCTATTTTGGCATTATTCTGTCCACCGAGTGATGTGGAGCGGACTTATTGGCAACTATGAAACAAATATTTTTTCTGCCTATCTTGAGAAGAATTCTCAAAATTTTTGTCTGTCCATGAACTATTTTTTTCTGGTTTGTTGCTGTTGGCGCCATTCAGGGGAACCCAAGCAAGATTGTATGGCAAGTAACACATGTATCAAATTCAGAATTTCATGATATTTGTACCAATTTGTAGTCCGCTCCACTTCATCAAAGCGTTGTTATTGTGCAATTACCATTACATCAAAACTTAGGTTTTCTTATTTCTTAAAACGAAACCATTGCTGCTAGTTGAATTTTATTTTTTGTTTTAAATACATGTATTTTCTATGACACAAAACCAGAAAAAGTCAAATCAGTTCGGAAAAAAGGAAGAAAACACAGGCTTTTAATTACAACTCTATGGTCGCCATTTTGAATTTACCCATGGTATTGTGCTTGGAGAACATGTAAACTAGCGGAACACACCGCCATTATGGTATGCTATGAAGTTGGGAAGTTTCAGGTTTTAATTATATTTCACTCCGAAAATAGTACGTATGGTTGAGGTAGGGGTGGGGGGGGGGGGCTATTGTGTCAACGTTGATGGGCCCGGGATACGGAGCAGGATGAATTTATATATTGAAAGGCAGCTTGTATAAGTTTCCTTTGAATATTCTGGCTATTTTGGCATTATTCTGTCCACCGAGTGATGTGGAGCGGACTTATTGTCAACTGTAAAACAAATATTTTTCCTGCCTATCTTGGGAAGAATTCTCAACATTTTTATCTGTCCATGAACTATTTTTTTCTGGTTTGTTGCTTTTGGCACCTATCAGGAGAACCCAAACAAGACTCTATGGCAAGTAACAAATGTATCAAATTCAGCATTTTATGATATTTGTACCAATTTGTAGTTCGCTCCACTTCATGAAAGCATTGTTATTGTGCCATTACCATTACATCAAAACTTAGGTTTTCTTATTTCTTAAAACGAAACCATTGCTGCTACTTGAATTTTATTTTTTGTTTTAAAAACATGTATTTTCTATGACACAAAATCACAAAGAGCACATTACTTGGCGGATTGTTTCATAACAATCACGTCTGTCTCCTTTCGTCGGTCCGACCGCACCACGAGTCGGTATTACGGGATTGTCAACAGTAATTGATGAATCACGTATGATCCTGTTTGCGCCTAATCCAGTATCAGTGATGATTTCAAATTCAGAACCCTAAAACTATAAAACCCTTAGATAACACATTTTGAGTAACAATGAAGTGAGGGTAATTTTGCGCCTATTTGCCTAACCCACGAAACGAGGATCATGGAAAAACTAAAAAAGAGTAGCAGAGCAGTATTTTAAATTTCTTATTATTATGCGGTTTACTCAAGCAGTAAACCAATGTGGTTTCTTCAGCAAATATATGATATTGATGAGGAGAGTTAGCCTAATAATAATAATAGCAACCAAAAACAAGTATAGTGCACCGTCGAATGATAGTTTCGTCGCCATAGTACTGTATAATTATGAACACAGATATCTTAATTCATGTATAGATAATTGACATCTGAGATTGCTTACAGCACTGATAATAGTCCGGGCTGTTAGGGATTTTTTGGTTCACATTCTTCCAAAAGCACCAAATTTGGCCCATATGTCGCCCATACCATACTATTTCGATTTTTGACGGGCGCCAAGACGGGCGCCCCTGGGGCCGCCATATTCGGTGAAATTCAATATGGTCGCCACCCGGGTTAGAGGTCAATCGTAGTTAAATAACTAAAAGGGCTAGAAATATGAATAATAGCACTTTTTAGTGGTTTTGGGGGTCGGAGAATCTGATTGTGATCTTATTTCAATGATTTGAGGTCAAGGTCACACTTTAAGTTCACCCTAAAGGCCATTTTGGGGATAAATTCGCCATTATCAGTGGTTTTGGGGCAAGATATATAAACTGCCTCATTCTATTGGTTTCCAGGGTTGAGTAACCCGAATCTGGCCTTATTTTGGCGATTCGGGGCAATATTTCAGTTGAGAGTCGCGATAGAGGTCATCCGAACCAGAGGTCAATTGAAGGTATAACACCAAAAGAACCACAAATAATACCATAGAGGTTTGTGCCATTCTCCGATTCTGATCTTATTTTGAAGATTTGAGGTCACCCCATTTTGGGGTCAAAGGTCACAGATCAACAGTTACCACTAAGAACAATCGATCGAAGATTATTCAAGAACAAATTATATTAAAACACTTCTGAGATGACATCTGCTGACAAAATGCTATAACTATGCCGCTACGCCGCTATGTGTATTTAAATGTTCCAAATACAATACAAAGACCGCTTTAGCAACAATATGCCAATGATTATTAGTGCCTCTCAAGAACTGTGAAGTCGAGTCGCACCCAGTAAGGCTGTGGAAGAGGGGTAGTGCCAAGGATTTGACGGACCGAGATCGGAACAAATGGCATGGACTGGAATGTCACAATAATTTTTTCCAGTACCGAAGTCCACCAAGAGTTCCGATAGACCCAGGGTCTCCAAAGACCGGACATCGCTGTCCATCGTGCGAACATAGGCTGTTGTATGACCCTCCTCCGTGGCATGTGCTAGATGCAGGAGGACCCTGGTGTCCGCCTCGGAATGGTTGCACGGTTGAAGTATTGTGAGGTCACAACGCCTGTTGAAGAACACGGACTCAAAACGGGTACACAGAAGGAGCTTTCCGCTCATGTCAGTCTTGGAGATCTGTGTGCTGATGAATGTGAACGGCTCCTTTTTGTTAACATTTTTTAAGAAGCCGCTGATCCATTCATACTTCGGGATTTTAGGGGTTCAGGAAAAAGTATTGTGGCATTCCAGTCCAAACCATCTGTTCCGATCTTGGTCCGTCAAAGTCCGTGGCACTACCTCTCTTTCACAGCTTAACGGGGTGCAAGACGACTTCACAGTTTCTTGGATGTGGCAAAAAGACCGCCTGGGCAGCCTGTACAAGCATATCGGACCCCACCGACACACTAGTGGCTCTCACGCATGACCCGGACACTCTCGAGTCCGTGCATATGGAGCTTATAGAACGCTTCATCGTACTAATGTACAGCAAGGGATGTGGTGCAGCCGGTGTCAATGAGGCCAAGCATCACCTCTTCACTACTGCAACCAGATCGCTGGAAAACATCCCACCTCCCAAGCCGCGCTTTTGCAGCATATGAAGCGAGCGCTGCTGCAAGCGAGTTTCTACTGGAGTCGCTTCGCTCCAGCAGGAAATCCCTGACTTCAGTGAGTGGAGCTGGCACAAAGATTGCACCAGTACATGGCAACCGCTATGGACCACTCTCGGCGACACTTCTATGGCATATGCCATTCTCATGCACTGCGGCTGACTCAAGGCATGCACGGAAGGTGCAAATGCAACTGTGCCGATGTCCGATACACGACCCTCTGCAAATGCGAAGGCGGGTGCGTTAATAACGAGGGCGGTGATGACAAGTATTATTTATTGCTGGCATCATAGAGCGCAAGCCAGAAGGCATAGGTAGTAAACGTTATCACTGGTATACTGTTTTGCTTAAGCGGTCTTTGTTTTGTATTTTGAACATTTAAATGCACGTAGCGGCATACACATGTAGTTATAGCATTTTGTCAGCAGATGTCATCTCCGAAGTATTTTATTAAGATTTGTTCCTGAATAATCTTGTTTCGATTGTTTTTAGTAGCAACTGTTGATCTTTGACCTTTAATTCTCAAATGAGGTGACCATGACATCAAATCGTCAAAATAAGGTCAGAATCTAATTCTCCGATGCCACAAAGCGCTATGGTATTATTTGTGATTCTAGCCCTTCTGGTGTTTCCTATAATTGACCTTCGGTTGATCTTTGTTTCGGGTGACCTCTGTCGTGAACCTCACATGCAGTATTGCCTCAAATTGTCAAAATATGGCCAGATTTGGGTTACTCAACCCCGAAAATCGATAAAATGAGTTAGTTTGTATATCTCGACTAAAAACCATTAAAAATGCGAATTTGACCCCAAAATGACCTTTAGGGTGACCTTGACCTCAAATCGTTGAACAGAATCAGATTCCCCGACACCGATAACCACTAAAAAGTTATATTATTCATGATTCTAGCCATTTTGTTGTTTTAAATACGATTGACCTCTAACCCGGTTGGCGGCCATAATGAATTTCGCCAATATGGCGGCCCCAGGGGGCGACTACTTTGGCGCCCGTCAAAAATCGAAAAGGTACTGTATGGGCGACATATGGGCCAAATTTGGTGCTTTTGGAAGAATCTGAACCAAACAGTCCCTTTTATGCCCTAACATCCCGGACTATAAGCTTCTTCCATCTGTCAGTGGGAAAATTAATCGGAGAAACTGGGGTAAGATTCATGGCGAATTGCCAGTGTAACCTACACATATCAGAAGCAATTGCTACCTTTTATCTGAAAGGAAAAATGTGGAAATCTTATGTTTGAAAGTCTAATATATCTATTTGTTTGAATATAATATATCTAATCAAGTTATTAAGTGTTCAAGTGAGCCGTAGCCTGTCATAATCGAAGTTTACTCATACTATTTGGTTTCTATACAGCATTATCTTGTCACTAAATTGAACATTATCAAATCCAAAAATAACACCTGATGCAAACTATATGCTAGATCAGAGAACGGGCTTAGTTTGCTGGAGAAGACAATCACGTGGGCATTCATATTCCTAGTTTCGCCGTTTATTAAAATGGCTATTGAGATAAACTATATGGACTCATGAAAAAAATGAGAAATGAACGACAGTATGAATTACATGTGAATATATCCAATATCTAATACCCCTAATATATTCCCTCAATCCTCTGAACGTTATCATTACAACAAAGATGAGGAGCCAATAATACCATTTGTATCAAATTTTATGTACACTTTGGGTAGGTGGCATTGGGTTGGATATTACCCGAGTGAGGCCAACTGTAAAAACGGGCCTAAACTTTTGGAAGGATTGTTGATAAAGCGAGGGCTTTGAACTGCGTTTGTCGTCGGTGTTTAATCATAGACGGCAAGACCATATATCACATAACGGATTCAGAGCGCTTTGATGAAATTACACATGGATGATCATGTCCGTGTATTGTATTTCGGTATTCAACGCATTAGTCAACATTTTCCTAAAATAAGATGCCGGATGAGAAATCGCCTTTGGAACAGAGCTAGTAGTCCGGTCGTACGTGATAGCCAAGAATGAGAAATGAACCAGGAAAGAACTGAAATCCAATTATTCTTAAAATTCTCAAAATGAACCTATTCATATGAACTCAAATAATGTAAATAAGTATAAAATAGTTTGTTTAATCTGATGGATAATTATATACATACCATGGCAAATGAATATACTTGTTGGCCATTACGGACGCTGTTTTACTGTGAGCTATCCGGGTGGAAATAGTTTGATCTTTGCTAGGTGAGAATTATTTCAATATCAGAGACATTGCAGGCACAGATTCTAGTGATAGAGTAATCCCAAAAATAACGAAAATGTCGTTATACGATCACTATACAAATGACAAAAAATATCTTTCTATGTATTCAGCTATGGGAGCTGAGTCAGTACGGTAATCAGAGGGATACTGTATCTTCGCTTTCAAGATCACAGGTCTGCTATATCTCCTATTTGTGTGGGAAGCCCGTTGGTCGAGTGGTTTAGATCGCCGACATATAGTGCTGGCGATTAGGTGCCTTACTCTCGGGATCACTGGTTCGAATCCCGCGCGAAACCCGACCAATTTCAGCTCTAATCTGTGCTATTCTAAGATAGTGTAATCCTAAAATACGGAAAATACTTTTATACGTTGCGCTTAATTGTTATTTCTATGCGGTGAGACTGATCTGGTGGACGTTTCGTCCCCAATGCTCGCTCTCTGTACACAACATTGTGATTGTGGTTTGTGTCTGTGGTTAACGTGGTGGAGAACAATTGATGTTTTCCTCGTTTGGGCAATTTCTTCTATGTAACGGCCACATAGTTTATCGCTTTGCATCGGATGAATTAATAAGGTTATTACATCATTCATCTCTGATATTTGTATCTAATATAGATCGAGCCTGTGATAGGGGCCGTATGGAGCTATCATTCAAGAT
>JAVTVY010032158.1:0-12571 GCA_036873755.1 Hanleya hanleyi
GATGCCTCGAAAGACGACTAGGCGTTTGACTCAGTGAAAATATTCCACATTTAGACGTCGGTTTGCAGGGTTTCTATACGACAGTTCGCAGATTCATTGCGTGTTTTTGTTTAGAGTATCGCAAGTAAATATAATGGACATGCGAACGTATTTTTTCATCGCTCCTCTTGTACTTATTGCTTAGACGAATGCACCTTTGGTGCCGTGATGTTTCTCGCGGTCCATTCTCTTGAATGCTCGAGGAGAGCCTCTCAAGGTTGAGATGGGAGATTTGTTATCATTTCCTCCTACTGATACCCTATCAAAATTGTTTCTGTTTCTTAGCCCCAGTAATGAGTTTTATTCGCTCGTGGGTTTTTTCTTAACTCCTCATTTTATGTTTCTTGAAATCACATGAACTTATACCAATGTTATAGATGTTATACTTCCAATATCTAATAATTCTCAATCTAATTGGTCGTACATATTCAACCCTACCCGGCCTGGGCTTCTTGGGACCTGTCCATTATATATTTTCACAAAATATTTTCTTTACCCTGAGATAGGGAGGTAAAACTTAACACCCCATACCACGGGGTCAAGCTCTATCACAAAATGTAAAAAATGTTTAAAAAATTTTGTTCTTCGGTCAGATTTTTAAAAAAAGATGTATATTGTTTTCGCAAAAGATGAATGATAAAATAGAACATAATAATCTGATGTGCAAGAAAGAAGCTTTTGTTCATATTATCGCGCAGAAAAGCAGGAATACTGAAGAAAAATGATGAAAAGGTCACTTTTCTGGTGCCCCAAATGGCGGCAAATTTGAACTTTCCCAAGATCCTCTATTCGAGTCGTGGGGGGGGGGGGGAGGAGGTGAAAATAGGCTTTAAATAACCCCAGTATGATAAACTACAAATTCACGCGGAGTGTAGCTTGGAAGGTGGTGGGGATAATGCCTCCAGGTCGGGTAGGGAATATGAGGCATTGCAATACAAACCGATCTGGTTTAAATACCTTGTTTGCATACGCTGCCATGCCAACCAGTCTCACAGCTTGGACAATGTCCTCTCTCGTGATCACAGCTAGAGTTACCTCCCTTACAAGCTCCACATACCTCACTGCATTCGCTGCCATACAAACCATCAGGGCATTCTACAATGGAAGACTGAAGATTAGATACCATAGCACTGAAACAAAAAATAAATCTTCGAAGACATGGGGCGAATGTTGGTTATCAAGTAGTTCTCTTTACAGATTGCAGATAAGATGAAATATTTTAATATACAGGCACTGTGTGAGATTTCCGTGTCCTTAATCGTCGTCAGATTCTCGTGTCATTGATCGTCGTTAGATTTTCGTGTCCGTCATCGCCGTCAGATTCCCGTATCCGTAGTCGCTGTCAGATTCCTGTGTCGGTATCGCCTTCAGATTCCCGTGTCGAAATCATTGTTAGATTCCCGTGTCCGTAATCGCCGTCAGACTCCAGTGTCCCTAATCGTACAACTCCAATCTGGTGGCAGTATGTACTCGAACCCACCCATGTACGATGATCAAAAGTTAGTTTATCGTAAGAGATAATCGACAAAACTATGTCCAGCGATGCGTGATCATGTGTAACTTGTCCTATGTCTAATCTGAGATCAGATACACAATAACACACACTATCACTGTGGAGGCTCACGCTCATGTAAATACATCTGTGACTGGAATCCAACAAGTAAACACCCAGGGGGTAAAGCAATCTAAGATGTATGGATACAAGCGTCTAGTCCGTCATACATAATTCAGCCGTCGTTCATTAAAGAATATCCGCGTCCATAATCCAAAGACCTATTCCATATCCATATAACAGTATAAGCACCAAATTCAAAAAGACAATCATAGTATACATAAACATAGGCTAGTTTCCTGCAAGATCTTCACCTCCGTCAGGTCAAAGGTGTTTTAGCTCCGACAGTCTGTTTTGCATAAACAGGATACTGACATTGAGCAAACTGGGAATACGGGTGGACCAAGAGGTTGTCTTGCAAGAAATATGCTTTTGAATATGTTTGTGTTATGCTATGCCAACCTACATTTCTCGCTAATAGTGTCGCTCAAATAGGTTACATTATTTCGGTTATGAAGATGAAAATGTTTGACGGGTGACGGCTGGTCAGTTCTGATGCTTTCATTGGACGCCAAACCGATCGTTCAACCAAATAGCAGGTGTGTGCATATTTGAGGCATTGGAAGTGGTATGCTGGTGCAATTAATACCAGGAGTTCATTATGCTTGCTATGAACCTATGGCATTATCGTGAACAGAATTTCACAAAAGTTAAATACTGACCAGTTTTACAGAGTTCCTCCTTGTATCCTGGTGCACAGGCTGGTGAACCTGAACAGGACCCGGAAATCGCTGAACACGCTTCTGGTCCTCCTGCGCATTTGCCACATCGCTCTGGGCAGTGCGCACCATATTCGCCGGGATCACAACCTGAGGGTATATGAACCAATATGTCACACTGTTGAAGAAACGTATTTTTCGTTGATAGCATTTCAAATTAGTTGGTGATTGATGAAAGATCTCATTCTACATTCTTCACTAATTCAAGTATAAATACTCAGATATCTGGTGAAGAGGAATCATGAATGTATTCAAGGGTTTACAATAAAAAGTTCAGTTTGTTACTAGTGCCGCATTTACATGAAACTATATAAACAGTTTTTTTAACACAGTGTGTTTTAACACAGAGTGTTTTAACACAGTTCGTGTTTTCATCAAGCAGTTAAACTATATATTCTATGAAAGATTTCTACGCTAAAATCCGGAGTACAATTATATGCACTAGAATTCATTACCAATTATATTGTCTCCATTTACATATGAATAATTGAAAGATCATTTTGGATACCAGAATAATAAACATTTAGGAAGAGACATAACAAACATGGTACTTAAACATTGACAGAGAGGCATTTCGATGTAAATTCACAGTAGACAAAGGGATCTTGAAACGATTGGATTATTTTCATTAGAAGGTGTCAAATTTTAGATATAATAAGAAATATTTTTTTTCATCTAAGACAAAGCAAACAATGACTTACAGCTCTATTTCAGACATCCGTCAACTCTGTTTTGCGTTACTTTTGACTGTGAGCATTCACGATAAAAATATTATTGATGAATGAAAAAAGGTTCTTGTGCTCAATCAAGGAAATGAATTTCAGGCTTCACAAATGTAAAAGTAGGCGGGATTTTTCTCGGATAAAGGAACCACTCTTCTTTACCACTTAAGAATCGTGCTAGAATTACAGTTATTTTTAATCCTATTTGGTCGCCTCATATTAAAAAGAAGCCGACATAGGAGGATTTTTTTGCGAATGTATGTCATTTCGGTAAACAAGTCGGATATAGTACATACAACAAGATTTTTTAGTTAATACTGTACCAGTTTTACAAAGGGCTCCCTTGTGTCCTGGTAAACAGGCTGGCGATCCCGAGCATTCCCCCGACGTCGCTGAACATGCCTCTGGTCCTCCCGAACATTTGCCACAGGCTCCTATGCAATCTGGTCCATATTCACCAGAACTGCAATCTGAAGATTTAGAGATACATATTTACATATGTGTACCTATTTGATGTAACATATACAATTAGCGAATTTTATAGGAGAGCTGTGTTTTCTAATAGGTCATATTTCTAATAGGAACAGTTGCTCGAAAATCGAGATTATAAGAAAAAATATTTTATTCATTTGCCCTTGTGTGGTATTATTCATCCTCGTTACACCAATCCAATTTCTATGTTCACACTTCGAACTTGACTTTATATATCAAACTCCCTTCAAGAACTTATACATAGACAGGAGACATTACAACACATATAAGGAAAGTGGAAAGAGGTGCCGACATACTGACATAGCCACATGACTTCACAGTATAGTCTTCTGGTTAACCTATTCTAAAGCACATACCAAGAATCTAACGATTAATGATATGTGTTGTATCTCAGGTACGATTTCATTGTGCCTGTCCATGTGGCAACTTGGATGACATGACCACACGGCCCCTAGCACCGGCATAAGCGGTATTAGATACAAATCTAGAGAGCTATGATGGAAATGCTCTGACAACTCGTATATTAGTAATTGGTTAGCTGTTTTGCTGTGACAACTCGTACACTGGGGATTGGTGAGCTGCATCGTCGTCAGATGTAAATGACGGCATTTAACACAAAAGACTAGTCTGTAAAGCCCGATGTCGACCCAGCATCACTGACCTCGAATCCATTTAAATTTCGGAATTTGTCATAGAATAGCGTTATTGATTGGCTGACCTATATATTGACCAACACAACCACCATATTAGGAGGGATGACGTCACTACTTGAGGAAGATACCACCTTACACATAATCGGCTTGCAGGTTCCGATTGGTTCGTCTCTCGTTCGCAAATGAAAATTTACACCTCAGATTTTGAACACTGAATGTGGCCAGATATATCAAGGCAGGTTTCAAGCGGAAGTGTAGAAATTTGCTTAGTGTAATGAAGATGGGTATTATTGGATTCATCAATATTTGCCGGATATTCATACTAAGGGGGTTCATTACCTTTCCTTTAACGGAAGTTATCCGATGTAGCCTACAAAACCTACATTCATAGAAAATGAAAATTCACATCAGTTAAGAAGGAATAATATACCTAAAATATCCCTCAAAACTGTCATCAACTATAACAACTCCACCTACAGGAATCCGAAATCTCAAACCTACACTCGGTTTTCAACATACCTTTGGGGTTTGCTCGTATCATTAAAATACGAATGCACTAATCTCGATTGCCGGAAATCAGCATGGCGAAGGACCAAAGTTTGTGCGGCTAATTTTAATTTTACCACATCAAATGTGTTTTACCAAATAACATTATTACATATAAGGAAAGAAGCCCAGGTGGCATCTAATTCCAATAAACGTCACTTGATAAACGGGTGGGTGCCCATAGTTTGACGTCAGGATTTCTTCACGTGATCAATTGCACTAGACCAGAGGGGGGGGGGGATAGGCTAATCCGTGCACTGCGATATGACCATTGAAGATAAAGTACCGGGACAATAATAATTTATTTAAAAGTCAAAGTTTTACGCTAAGGTTTGAATAGCTTAAATGTATTTCCAATTGTTACAATTGTTTTTCCTCGTCATTTTGAACATTAAGGGTTTTAGCGTGCCCCTAGCTGCCGTTGTGCGGACTCGTCCCTTCCTAGCACGAGACTTGCAGGTGGTGTCTGCTTTGATAATTTATGGGTCAACACATTAATTGTCATGCTGATTTGATCGTTACATGAGAACATGTTCCTTTGAACGAAAAATCTTCCCAATTCTGCCGTTTGCAGAAAGTAGAATAGAAATAATTGCTTGTTTACTGCGGCAAAACAAGTAGGATAGATCGCGATGCAATAGAATGAATCTTCACGGCCTGAGTGGTCAAACGTGAAGACTCATCCTATTACATCGCAATCTATCCTACTTGTTTTGCCGCAGTAAATAAGCAATTATTTCTTAATTTAAAAATATAAGCCAAGAATTCGAAAGTTCCCCGTGTTAATTTCTTTCTAAGATAGCAAGCTGAGAGAGTGCACATTTTTACGGAACCCCCAAATCCCATTGACAATCCATGTTATTTCTTAGACTCCAATACGAAAATGATTTATTCGTACATTATCAAAATATATGAGTGTTTGTGTGGTAGAGAAACCCCTGAAAGACGTTTAGTAGCGGCGAATATGGATTATATAAATACATGTAGTCGGAGTGTCAGTGTGATACTAACTCAACTACACGTAGGTCGGCAATGTACATTTCATATTAATTCATTTCTCTTGATATCATTATGGTCTGTATGCAAATCTGCTAAAATAATGAATTTCACACATTGCAAACACGACATATAAATTTTGGACCACTCACTTTGTTTACAATAAGTCCCTTTAAACCCAGGTGCACATCTTGGTGAAGGGGATATCAGCGGACATTCACCGGAATCCTTCGCGCATTTATCTGTTCCACCAGAACAGTGACCACAGGTCTCAGTACAATCTGGACCATATTCTCCTGGGTCGCAATCTACAAATTGAAATTGTGAACCACGACATGGTTTGGTTATATGAAAATCGAATCGTATCCTGTTCATTCATCTGAGGTATCTTGTCGTCATGGCTGAAGTGAGCTTGTAGCCAATAAAGACGAACCTCAAAGTACACTCGTGGTTCTCAGAAAATTTCCATTTACACAATACGAACTAAATTTTTATCGAAACTGCAGCGGAATCGTGTCCCGATGATGTTGACAACAATTCCTTCATCAAACTATTAGAGCGTTTTCAAGAGTTCGAACTATCCCTATTACGATATGGTGGTTTGTGCACGTCATCTTTAGGTATGAATGGCTAAATAAACTAGATTTGTGTCCAATTATAACTCAACCAGTGTTGACAATAGTATTACGAACCAGGTTTCGCAATAATATCACCTGCACCTGCTTTTCAATGGAAACCGTGAAGTTGAACATTTCAGATTTGTTGTGAATCGGAACGCTCTCCCCAGAGGTGAATCATGCACTTATTCTAAAGCCAATTTACTGGTACTAATGCCAATACCCTTTACTGGTACTAATGCCAATATCTTTTACTGGTACTAATGCCAATATCTTTTACTAGTACTAATGCCAATACCTTTTACTGGTACTAATGCCAATACCTTTTACTGGTACTAATGCCAATACCCTTTATTGGCACTAATGCCAATACATTTTACTGGTACTAATGGCAATACCTTTTACTGGTACTAATGTCAATACCTTTTACTAGTACTAATGCCAATACCTTTTACTGGTACGAATGCCAATACCTTTTACTAGTACTAATGCCAATACCCTTTACTGGCACTAATGCCAATACCCTTTACTGGCACTAATGCCAATACTTTTTACTAGTACTAATGCCAATACCTTTTACTGGTACTAATGCCAATACCCTTTATTGGCACTAATGCCAATACCTTTTACTGGTACTAATACCAATACCTTTTACTGGTACTAATGTCAATACCTTTTACTGGTACTAATGCCAATACCTTTTACTGGTACGAATGCCAATACCTTTTACTAGTACTAATGCCAATACCTTTTACTGGTACTAATGTCAATACCTTTTGCTAGTACTAATGCCAATACCTTTTACTGGTACGAATGCCAATACCTTTTACTGGCACTAATGTCAATACCTTTAATAGTACTAATGCCAATACATTTTACTGATACTAATGCCAATACCTTTTACTGGCACTAATGTCAATACATTTTACTGGTACGAATGCCAATACCTTTTACTAGTACTAATGCCAATACCTTTTACTGGTACTAATGTCAATACCTTTTACCGGTACTAATGCCAATACCTTTTACTGGTACGAATGCCAATACCTTTTACTAGTACTAATGCCAATACCTTCTACTGGTACTAATGTCAATACCTTTTACTGGTACGAATGCCAATACCTTTTACTAGTACTAATGCCAATACCTTTTACTGGTATTAATGTCAATACCTTTTACTAGTACTAATGCCAATACCTTTTACTGGCACTAATGTCAATACCTTTTACTAGTACTAATGCCAATACCTTTTACTAGTACTAATGCCAATACCTTTTACTGGTACGAATGCCAATACCTTTTACTAGTACTAATGCCAATATCTTTTACTAGTACTAATGCTCATACCTTTTACTGGTACTAATGCCATTACCTTTTACTAGTACTAATGCCAACACCTTTTACTGGTACTAATGTCAATACCTTTTACTAGTACTAATGCCAATACCTTTTACTGGTACGAATGCCAATACCTTTTACTGGCACTAATGTCAATACCTTTACTAGTACTAATGCCAATACCTTTTACTGGTACTAATGCCAAAACATTTTACAGGCATTAATGTCAATACATTTTACTGGTACGAATGCCAATACCTTTTACTAGTACTAATGCCGATACCTTTTACTGGCACTAATGTCAATACCTTTTACTAGTACTAACGCCAATACCTTTTACTGGTACTAATGCCAATACCTTTTACTAGTACTAATGTCAATACCTTTTACTGGTACTAATGTCAATACCTTTTACTAGTACTAATGCCAATACCTTTTACTAGTACTAATGCCAATACCTTCTACTGGTACTAATGTCAATACCTTTTACTGGTACGAATGCCAATACCTTTTACTAGTACTAATGCCAATACCTTTTACTGGTATTAATGTCAATACCTTTTACTAGTACTAATGCCAATACCTTTTACTGGCACTAATGTCAATACCTTTTACTAGTACTAATGCCAATACCTTTTACTAGTACTAATGCCAATACCTTTTACTGGTACGAATGCCAATACCTTTTACTAGTACTAATGCCAATATCTTTTACTAGTACTAATGCTCATACCTTTTACTGGTACTAATGCCATTACCTTTTACTGGTACTAATGCCATTACCTTTTACTAGTACTAATGTCAATACCTTTACTAGTACTAATGCTCATACCTTTTACTGATACTAATGTCAATACCCTTTATTGGCACTAACGCCAATACTTTTTACTGGTACTAATGCCAATACCTTTTACTGGCATTAATGCCAATACCTTTTACTGGTACTAATGCCAATACCTTTTACTGGTACTAATGCCAATACCCTTTACTGGCACTAACGCCAATACCTTTTACTGGTACTAATGCCAAAACCTTTTACTAGTACTAATGCCAATACATTTTACTAGTACTAATGCCAATATCTTTTACTAGTACTAATGCCAATACCCCTTACTAGTACTAATGCTGATACCCCTTTTACTAGTACTAATGGCAATACCTTTTACTAGTACTAATGCCAATACCTTTTACTAGTACTAATGCCAATACCTTTTACTAGTACTAATGCCAATACCTTTTACTAGTACTAATGCCAATACCTTTTACTAGTCAATTCAATTAGAGAATGGGGAGGAATATATGCGAGTAATTTTAAGAGCAGTCAAGAAACTAAATTAAGAGACTTTCAGTATAAAATTCTACATAGAATACTTTGTACAAATTCTTATCTAGAAAAAATTGGAAAACGAACTGACAATTTCTGCTCATACTGTAAAAGCGAAAAAGAGTCAATAGACCACCTCTTTATTTTTTGCCCTGAGGTAAAGAAACTGTGGTCTGAAGTACAGAGATGGTTAAATGAAATTGTTAATATTAGATGTAGTCTCACAAAGGATAAAATAATATGTGGCTGGGATAGGCAGCAATCCCTGTTAAATACTTTGATTTTGATTGCAAAAAGATATATTTACACAAATAAGTTTAGGGCCTCCAATTTATATATAAATATTTTGCTCAAAAAATGTCAGGAACAATATAATATAGAAAAATATATTGCAACTACAACATCAACTACTGAATTTTTTTTGAAAAAATGGCACGTTTTAAAATACTATTTTGAGCAATAACATTAAGGTTGAACAGGTATTGCTGACTTATTTCCTATTTAATATATTTGTTGGTGTGTTTTTTGAATGTTTTTTTGTATCTATTGTTGATTATATGTCGTATGCTGAAAATGTTTATGTATTCAGTGGTACCTGTTGTAAAATGTATTTGTGATGTCTTCATTGGAGAAAGAACAAAAATAAAAAAATAATTATAAAAAAAAAACAAAAATACCTTTACTAGTACTAATGCCAATACCTTTTACTGGTACTAATGCCAATACCTTTACTGGTACTAATGCCAATACCTTTTACTAGTACTAATGTCAATACCTTTTACTAGTACTAATGCCAATACCCTTTACTGGCACTAATGCCAATACCCTTTACTGGCACTAATGCTAATACCTTTTACAAGTACTAATGCCATTACCTTTTACTATTTTACTAGTACTAATGCCAATACCTTTTACTGGTACAGTTTTGACGATTTAATACCTTACCTTGCAGACACTGATCTCCCGTGTACCCAGCAGCACACCTGTGGTTATCAACTATTGGACAAACACCGTCCACCTCGATGCATTGACTACTATTCCGGCAGTTCCCACAGGTGCGATTACAGCACGTCCCCCACATCCCTCGAATACACCCTAAAATGAAATAATAAAAGTCAGCATAACTTACCGCTTTTTTGAGTCAACAAAATACAACCAAGGTTATTCTGAATGCATTTGTCACCACGACCATACATACAGATTGATGTATTTTATTTACCAGATTACAACCAACGAAAAATGAATTCTAATAAATTCGTTCTGTTTAGATGTTTCACATTCTGACCAGCGACATAAGCACACAGAATATAGATTTACTCCGGAGAGAATAACAGAAATGCTCTCAGCATAAATTATTGAAAGCAATTGTTTGTTTGTTTTTCGATTCAGTTGCAAATCAAGTCCTTAGATGAGATTTTATCTTTGATATCTCTCTCTCTTTGTGATGTCTTTAGTGTGTATCTTTGTACTCTCTTTAGTGCATGAAATGATTTTTGAGAGAGAAAGCAATCCCGGTTATCGACTGAGCTATGACGAGCCGAAGGTATTACAGGTCGAAAACCACCATTGAGTTTTGTTGGGCCTAAGACTATAATCATGACTTGATTTCAGATGAAATTTGATTGGTCACTATACCGGACTGGACGCGAAATGTTTTGTGATATATATTATTATTTCTTTCTCTATAATATTCAACACTAAAAAATATCCAAACACCCTTTTAACATTTTAATAGGGAAAATAAGGCCAGTCTGATTGTCCACTACCCATATTCGCTGTGATTGGGGCGGGCGAAATGATCTAATTTCTGGCATCCGTAGCTCCAAAAAATGGTAGAGAATGTTTGCTGAATGTATTTTTTGCGTTTGTTTTGTTTGAACGGAAAAGTCAGGCAGGCTCCCGGGCGTGGTAAGTCATTTGTGGCGGCAAATAAAAGGGAATACAGTTTTGTCAATATATGCGCAGCCGATTTATTACATATTAAGTAAGGCTGTTTTTAGTGATTTGTGACCTACATGTGTCGATTGTCTCTCTACAGGATTTATAATGAGGAAGTGATTGCCACTGTGTGAATATGCATATAAAATTATGAAAGAACAAATTGGTCGTCCGTGGGATTCGTTCCCACAACCCCGGCTAAACGTCCCGATGCTCTACCGACTGGACCGATTTCTGACGTCATACATGTAGCTCAGTCAGTAAACGATCGGCGCGTTTAGAAGGGGTCGTGAGCTCGAATCGCGCTCACGACCAATTTTTTCTTTCTCTATTAAAAATCATATGGTATTCCAAGTCGCGTTGTGGACGGCATTACGACATACAAAGTAATCATTTCTTTCTTTAGTCTGTAATTTGGAAACGGAACACATTTTAAATTTAATATGGACATGTCGGGCGCAGGTGCCTATGACCTTCGACATAGTTTCGGATAATACATGGTTAAATCAGGTATGTATGATGCACAAAATACCTCCTATCTCATAACGATAGCCTGAAATTCTTGAGTTCCACTGATAAGTTTGACGTAATACATGAGTGGTGTAAATTCGAAAAACGTCAGGCTCATTTTAACTCCGTATTTCGGCTCTTGTTTTTGCCAACATCAGGAGTGATGATGGCGAAATAAAGAGCCGAAATATACACGAATACTCGTAATGATAGTATGTCAATCAATTTGAGCTAAACTATAACTGAATTGATTACATGTCTACCTTACCTTTGAATCCATGTATCTGAATGGCATCGATCCCCACAAAGTTACGACTGACCGTACAATCAACTTATATCCGCAAAGCGTCTAATTCACAAGATAGAGTCTGTAATGCATAATGGCACCTTGTATGGAAAGTACTCCATGATGGAACTTCTCAACTGACACGTACTCAAATCTAACATGGCTATCTGAAATTATGTTATGCTACATTATTATGAATATCAGTGATAAAAGAGGAACAGTGTGCGAAATGTAGAGTTCGATGTCCACATATTTTAGGAAAAATGACTCGAGTGTTTCTGTCCATCATGTCTACATTAAATCATGTTTGGCATACCAAGCCTGGTAGCCTGGTTTCCTGTTGGTAAACATCACTGGTATTAACTTCCAACAAGCAGCCAGAGGATGCTAGGTCCCCCGCCGAAATGGCAGCAATATTTTTTAGCATTGTTGGTCTTAGGGGATATACATGAGAGAGGCAACTGCTGCTTCATAGGCAATGGATGTGGAAGGGTCTTTCTGCCTTGCCAAGTTTTAAGATCAACTCAGAACGATTGACTGAAAGTTGATTGCTTCTGTGATATAGTTTCCATGCAGTGAAGCACCGAGAAGCATCCCCAAGTGACATCTCAAGGCATTATCTGCAAACCAAATTTGATGAGAAGCTGAAGGCATCCTCAACCTACTGCCCGAAAACCAAATTTTAAATTGCCACCAGTTGTCGCCACCTGTAGGTGCAAGTGAGCGAAATGCAATCCCAAGCATCATCTCATGGCATGGTAGCCTACATGTATTAGCCT
>JAVTVY010032159.1:0-12153 GCA_036873755.1 Hanleya hanleyi
TGGCAATTCCATGAAAATCAGGGCTTCTGAGCTAGTTCAAAGCAAGTGTATTGCCAAAATACGCACACTCGACGTTCAATCGTCAATATGGCTTATACTTGCTCTGAGTGCTAACGCACGTTCACCAGACGTTACGATATGATGCGACACGAGAAAAATACACATGGGATTGAAGACTCCGAGGCACAAGAAGCCGATACAGAGATTGATGAGAGTCTATCTACTGATACGGAGAGCTTGACCTCAGATAGTCAGCCTACATCCCAGGATAGTGAGATTGCTGAGAGTCTACATACTGATACGGAGAGCTTGACCTCAGATAGTCAGCCTACATACCAGGAAAGTGAGGCAGAACCTACCTTCTGGGATCGTATTGTGACAGCAGCTATCAATACTCATGCTGCAGCGATCGAGGACGCCAGCTTACGACAGGCGTACACCCAAATGCGCCCCTGCATCAGAAAAACAGCCATGGGGATCTATGAACAGTATACCTTACTACCGCTTGAAATGAAATGCGACCCCACGCACAGGTCCATCATGAAGACCAAGCGTCACTTGGAAGAGGATATGGGTCTACCACCCACTGAGGCCCTGGAAAATGCGATCAGGATGCGCAAACAACTCTTTCAGGACATGCTGCCCGAACAATATCCAGGCCTGCCCGACGCCGATTAGGTCACACCGAGCAAAGATGAAACTTTCTGAAACGGCGACTTCTGATTGGACAAGAGCAGCCGAGAATACATCTAACGCAGTAACGGACAAAAAGGAACATGAATGATACAGCGTCAAATGGCGGCCTCTGATTGGACAAGAATCTTCTTGAATTGTAAACATACCCAACGCGGCTCCCCCAGCGTGGGTATGATGTACTGGAGAAGAGAATAAACCATATGGAAAAAAAACCCATGTTGTTGTTGTTGTTCTCTCATCTCTCATCCTTGTTGTTGCTTTTCTTTCGTCTGTGTATATCATGCCGTCAAGGCGTTATGCTAGGGCGTTAAGGCGTAACGACGGCAGTTAAGGCGAGACGACGTTAAGGCGAGACGCTCGGGGAAGAAGCAGGCGGGAGGTCGGGCCCAAAAATTGTTGCTTTCTATACTATCCTAAATGTAAGATGAGGACCCGGATGTAAAACTGATACCCCACACGGTCCATTTGACCAGGTATGGTCCCTCAATCACTCAACAAACGTCCACGAATCAACAAAATGCCTGCTTTCTATACTACGGCCAGACTGCGCATGCGCAAAATGATGAAAACGGACGATACATTAGTCCAGTCGAATCCCACTCACTCACTCACTCACTCACAGGAAAGTACCCGGGTGTAGGTCAGACAGGTCTAAACATGTTCCCCAGGGTCACGCCGGATTCACGCCTACCGTAAGTGACGTCATATACCTACGCATCCTAACCCCAGATACAGAGTAGTACACTTGCACTTATTGAACTTTGTGCACTTAAAGAGCATATTGACGCTCATTGGCCCCAAGAGGTCAAAGATCAATGTGAATGAATATCCCGTGACTATACTTTAGGATAGGGTTGATAGGAGTTTTCCTCTACTGTAGGGGTAAAGTCCGTGTTCCGCTTTTTATATTTTTTTTCTGTGAAAACATGCACCCACCCATAACTTGATAGGCAGGACCCGATAAGCCCGGGGACCGATATGACCCCTTTTGGATAGTGTTGATAGGAGTTTTCCCTTATTTTAGGGATAAAGTCCGTGTTCCGCTTTTTATATTTTCAGGGACAAATCCTCATTTTACATGCACCCATCCATAACTTGATAGGCAGTTCCCGCTAAGCCCGGGGACCGAAATTAGCCTTTTGGATAGGGTTGATAGGGGTTTTCCCCCATTTTAGGGGTAAAGTCCGTGTTCCGTTTTTTATATTTTCGGGGACAAATCCTCATTTTACATGCACCCACCCATGACTTGATAGGCAGACCTCGATACGCTGGGGACCGATATTAGCCCTTTTGGATAGGGCTGATAGGTTTTTCCCCGTATTTTAGGGGTAAAGTCCGTGTTCCGTTTTTTTATATTTTCGGGAAAAAATCCTGATTTTACATGCACCCACCCATGGCTTGATAGGCAGACCCCGATAAGCCCGGGGACCGATATTAGCCCTTTTGGATAGGGCTGGTAGGAGTTTTCCCCTAGTTTAGGGGTAAACTCCGTGTTCCGCTTTTTATATTTTCGGGACAAATCCTAATTTTACATACGGTCACCCATGATGGCCCTGGAGGAGCGCTTCACTTAGACATCTCACTCGATCCAATCGGTCTGCTAGTGTCCCCTCTCGCCCCTGAAGATTGCCGAACATTCTCACGAAAACTCCCGTATTTGGGACTACTTTCTGTCCGCGGAGGCAGACCGCATTACCGTCAGACCGCGGAGGAATACATGCCACATAGAGATGGGAAGTGACGTCACCCTGGTGGCGCCAGCTGTCGGAACTATAGTCCACTTGACCGCCCTGTGACCTCCACGCCACCTAGCGCCACCTGTCGGATGCAAAAGTTATCTCCCCCGGCAAAATACGAGTCAATCGGGCTTTTATATACTACTAGTACATCTCTAAAATGGAGGTGAGAAAGGTAGTTTTTGGCAAATAAAATCAAGGATATATCGAACTAAGAGATATCCGTCGACTATGGACATTTATATCCGCATGAAATGGTATTGGAAAAACTGTCGTTTATTTAATTTGCATAATAATAGACGATATGTTAAGCTCGACTATGCACACTTTCATTGAAAATTCACTGTTAAAACAATACATAGATAAGTCACCTGAACATTTAGAGTATTATGATGAATAAATCAAACCTCTGGCGGTCGCCGGTTCGGGGCACGACCAATTTCCGACACTAGAATCTGTGCTAAAGTAAGATAGTGTATTCAAAAAAAATGACACAAAATATCTTCATATCAAAACTTATTAAACCGTTTGCTGTCGTATTATATTTTCTATCCAGAGTTACATGAATATATGAGTAAATTATCTAAAGTATGACTGTACATTCACTCATTGCCATCCAACGCGATTACTGCATAAACATGTAATAAAGGCCTACGATAGCGGCTTCCATACCTACACGCTTCGCCACTTTCGCAGCGCGGACATCAGAGAGAACACGCTTGTATATAAAGATTTCCAAAATACGCTCTACTTCGGCCTGTATGTGACTATAAATCGTGAATTATGTATACGAGTGCTCATTCAACCCCATGGCGCATTCACCCCCATGGGTTCATTCACCACCATGGGTTAGTTTATAGGGATAGGGAGATCGCGTGCCCTTTCTATACTACTCATCGAGCACTACTCATCGTGCATGCGCAGTCAACCCATTCTACTGTAGGGTGCAAGCCTGGCCAATGGAATCTCAGGTACCGAAAACACCCGGTCTCTCGCCCCACCCTATCCCGCCCCACATCTATAGGGATAGGGAGATCGCGTGCCCTTTCTATACTACTCATCGCGCATGCGCAGTCGGCCCATTCTACTGTAGGGTTTAAGCCTGGCCCATGGAATCTCAGGTAGTGAAAACCCCAGGTCTCTCGCCCCACCCTATCCCACGCCACACCTATGCGACCCGCTGTGCAGTGAGTAAAGCAGAGTAGGAGGAGGAGGAGGAGGAGGAGTCGAACACGCCACGAATTATACTAGGTAGATAGATTACCCGCTTGTATTATGCATTAAAACAGTTAGGTGTAGTAATTCGCGTAGTAAAACGGTACAACTAGGAAGCGTTGAAGGATAACAAAGTCAAAGTGTTTGGTCGGCACTTGTATTATAACGTATAACAGCAAACAGTAACTTAAAAATAAACATACAAGGAATCCAGTTGGAAGAAATACCACAACTTGATCGAACAAATTTCGGATCTCCGAATCTCTGGACCATCTCGAACAAGTACATGAGTTATGTAGTCTGACAAAACAATACATAAAACATGGCATATCAAAACATGAGAGACATTTCCTAATCCCAGTTCCGTGATTAATGTTGCGTTCTACTGAATGACCCGATTCTTGGTCTGTCCATGGATTGACAGTGAAACCCTTCGCCGTTGTTCACAGCTTGACTTCCAGTAAGTTTATCTTACTCATAATACAGCGACAGATTCAAACACGAAAACAAGCGCCATGCTGTCACCAGTTGGAATAGCATTGTGACGTAGCCTTATACAAAGGCATTCAGCGTATTCAGTCAGCTGCAAAGGCAGATTTACTTGTTCTCAGGTGCCAATTTCGCCTGATCTTCAAATTAACTTCTAAAATTAAAAGTTAACATAAACGAGAAATTCCCTAAAAGTAACAGTACATATTTATACGTCCCAGTTCGCGGATCAAGCTGCGTACGGCGAAAACACGGCCTATGTGCCATATATCACCCCCCATCAGCATTCTCTCCTCCCTCGGGACCGCACTGCGGTGGTCTAATGGTTAGAGCGTCGGCCTCGTAAGCGGTAGGTACTGGGTTCGATCCCAGGCCGGGTCATACCTAAGACTTGAAAAATGGAACTTGTTGCTCCCTCGCTTACGCTCAGCATTAAGAGGATAGAACAAGGACTGGTTCGCTCGGTGTCAGTATAATGTGACTGAGTGGGGTTTCATGTCTGCCTACGGCATGATATTTCAGTGGGACAGCACTATAAAATGGCGGCATTAGATCTGCTCTGTTACAAGTAGGTTCCCCTGCCTCTCCCCCTCCCCTCCCTTCCCTTCCCCGTCGTGATATAGCTGAAAAAATGTTGAAAGCGACGTTAAACCCTATTCACTCACTCACTCACTCTCCTCCCTCGGAAAAAAATACCTATTCTCTCGCGAGCGACGATTCGCGATCATGAAAGGATCGTGTACGGTTAAACGATTCAAACACAATATCGCGAGGGAGTGGTTTCGTTTTCGAGAAGACTACGTCGTTTATTCTCATTTTTCCCCCAGATATCCTCGCGACTGATTCATGATTGATGGTTTTCCAATAGAGAATATTGAAGAAAAATTGCGAGTGAAGGAAAAACGATTAACGGGAACCGCTCTCTAAATCAAATAATGTTTGAATGGCTTAACCCTATCTGGCCTGGGCTTTTTGGGACCTGTCCAGGCCTGGGGAGTGGGGGCGAAATGCCCCCCCCCCTAATTATTTTTCTTACCCCTTGAGTTAGGGGGCTGAAACTTACCACACTATACCCTTGGGTCAAGCTCTACCAGAAAATGTAAAAAAATCCCAAGATGGCCGCCTTGATGACGTCACATTAACGTCATTTTCAAAAATGACATTTTTTGGTCGATTTTTCGATCGGATTTTCCGAATTTTTTATTTATGCAATTTCTCCGCAAAAACTGCATGATAAATTAGTAAATATTAATGTGATGTGAAATAAAATAGTTTTTGCCCACTTTTCATCGCGGAAAAGCAGACATTTTGAAGAAATATGACAAAAACATCACTTTTCTGGTACCCCACGTGGCCGCCATCTTGAATTTACCCATGATCCTCTGCTCGGGGGTTATGCAAATAGGCTCAAAATGACCCCAGTATGATAAACTATAAAGTCGAAGAGTTTGAGCTCTCCGTTTTTTGTCGTTCCGGAAATAGCGCAGACAGTTTGGTAGGGGAGCCATTTTAAAAGCCCCCCTCCCAGGAAAGGTAGGATTAAACGAAGTATATCTACGTTTGCAGATAATTTAGACAATGCCAATTTTTTATGAATGAGAGATGAACAATTCCCGCTGAAAATACATCAGCGCTTAAGAGTTCTAAAATGGGTAGTGTTGAACAGCTTGTAATATTTCATATGATTATTATAACCAGTATAATGATTTGATAAATATTTTTCAGTTATGATCAAAGACAAGGTATACAGCGAAATATAGATAGACGTCACCTATAAGATTCTTATATTTGTCAATTGTCATGTTCTGTTGTTTGACCATCTCTGTCTACAGGAAATTTGTCGACCTCTACTCTTGATTCTTTTCAGCTGCACAAAGACTCGGACAGTAGCTTCCTACATGAAGTATCTACCTTCTAAAGAATACTGGTGAGCGATAACGGTACATGTCGACCGCAGGATGATGTCTTGCAGCCATTTGAAAACTGTTTGCCACTTCTCTCTTGAAAGATCCTTGCTTGTGTGCATTCGAATTTTCTAATTTGGTGCTAACTGTGCGCATCGGGTAATTCGATTTTCAACGCAGAAAGTTTTCGGCTGGCTATTACATGTGAATGTCGGATGATTGTATTTATACAAGATAAAATCTATGAAAAGTCTTTACAAGAATCAAATGCGATTTTCAGTCGTTGTCTAAAACTGATTTATGCATTAATACAAATCCAATATTGTATATCTTCAAACAAATGTCATGCTAGGCGTATCTCAAATAGTGTTTAGCTAAGTGTAGTTAAGCAAGCTAAATATACTTTTCATTTACTTACATACGGGTGTGGACGAAAAAAATGTTCGGTAGATAAGAGTGCCCGGCTCCCATCTGCTAACCCAGCTAGGACATTTTTCTCCACATTGGAGATAAGTGTCCTTCCTTGGTTGCAATAGAAAAGGATATGAAAAGGGACACTTATCCCCAGGACATTCTTAGCCATCACACCGGTACTATAGTGAAATATTTTTTCTGAGATGGAAAACTATATATTTGTCTGATAGTTTCGGCATGGTAACTACAGTCTTGTTTAACGTCGTTTATCCTGTTTCTAACGTTCTGTTTATATTTTTCTGACAATAAATCTTGAGAATGAATGTGAGAATATTAGAAGGCTATATGCACACATACAAAGACAAACGAAATTATAATAGGAAAGTCACATAATAGGCAGAAAACCTCTAATCGCATCTCATTGGAACTCATCGTTCGGCGAGCAGGCAAACTAAATTGTTCTGATGTAACTATTCCATTTAAATATACCAGCAATTCGATCCAGCTCTTATGCATCGTCATTGTCTGGATAGGCAAGAATTAAACAGAGTTTAATAGAATTCTCCCGTATAAAGAATCGAATCTAAGTGCTTTTCATTTTGAGAGGACCGGAAATTAATGCTCGGTCGAGTCAGTGCATCAGTTTGGTTAAATTTGTCAAGCAACGATTACGTGCTGAAGTCGTGTCCCAATGAATAGCGTCATGAGCAAACGACTTATTTGCAGAACAATGAACAAATATTCAGATCTAAGTGAGAGCGGGGGAAAACATCAAAACAGCCGCTATAAATATAATGTATCATTCCAGCGACGAATTCTTGATTCCCGCTAATTTGCACGAGTGGACGCTTTGAATCCCTATGAAAGATCTTACTTTTACCTGCGGCACGCAGGTCTACGGGAGGCTCGCGTTGTTGTTGTTGTTCTTCTTGTTCTTGTGACTTTTTGAAATGCGCATGCGCTAAGAGAGTGTGATCTCTGCCACACTTTTCTTTTCAACCTCCGATCTCACATGACAACACTGTCTTCACGCGCGTTTGAATTCATTTGCAACTATATTCGGTGGAATGAATTATTGCTTCGTTAATTATTATATATGAGAATAGTGTGAATAACGTCAAAGGACCTACGAAGTAGGGTAGGCATTAGGACTCCGAACCGACACGCACTGAACTCTTGGACCCCCAGTTGAAATCCTGCCAATATTAAGATGGGCACGGCCCAAGTTAGAATCACCAGTGATTTTAATAAAAAATCAACAGAAATTTTCATCAAAAGTAGGTCCACTCGAAACATGCTGGCAACAGTCCCCTAATGCACCTTCATGCCCAGTGTGAATAACGTCACAGGACATAAGAAGTAGGGTAGGCATTAGGACTCCGACGGACGCTGAACTCTTGGACCCCCAGTTGAAATCCTGCCTATATTAAGATGGGCACGGCTCAAGTTAGATTCACCAGTGATTTTAATCAAAAAGCACCAGAAATTTTCATCAAAAGTAGGTCAGCTCGAAACATGCTGGTAACAGTCCCCTGATGCACTTTAATGCCAAAAATCAAGGTTCTAATATCAACGGTAACACTCAGATATAACATATCTCTCAGATATAACATATATATAAATATTTATATCCATGTCACTGTTCCATTGTTTCTCTAGTTGTATTCCTCTCAAAATGTTGTACTCTGCCTTTGACTGGTGTTTGTACAATAAAATCTTGAATCTTGAATGCTTATTTTGCCGACGAAAGGATTCAGATGGACTCACTCGATCATTACCGGACAATTTCAAATGGTAGCCCACTTCGAAGAGACAGAAATGACTATGTGGTATTTAATGAGTTGGACACCCCTGTGCGCGAACAATACCTCGCAGTCGTGCAGTTATATTGTGCACTTTCGGTTGTATGACATTTGGCAAATAGCTATTTTGAATGATTCTCTTTCAGAACACAGCCTCTCTATCCTCATTCTCGCAAGCCAGGGCCTTGATTCGCTGGTATTGATGATCCCGTCTTCTTCCGCACTCAGAATCTCTTTGGAATAGAATTAATCACTTCCGTAAATTCAAGACTTATGCGTATCAGCAGACAATGCGCAGAAACATATTACATTTGACATCATTCTCTGCTAGAATTTACTGGTTCTATACAAAATTTACGTTACTTTGTCAATCGGTTTACGTCATATATAGCAGATACTGGCCATAAAAACGATGTTGACCTCGTGGCCAAAAGCTAGGGCCTTTGTTTTCCTGGAGGGGTTTTCGAGTTTGATTTTGATACTTAGTTACCGTTCGAATTGACTTTAACTTGGCAGTCATTTTCGCGAATGCAACAATTTGATGTATCAAAAGATAATAACGAGAATTCGACATCATTCTCTTACACACATACCTTGTTTAGTGAACTAGCCCCGAAACTTCGCACTTGAATCACCTTCGGAATGACAAACATATTCGCAAATTGAGTATAGGAAGATATCCATAGATACTGACTAGAAATGTTTCTTGTTTGCAGAATTTGATTTTAAAGAAAAGAAATTAATAAAATTAGCAACCTTCGAAAAGGCTTGGCCGAACATGTCAGATGAGATGATATTTCCTAAGAACGAAATAGTTAATCATTTATATAGAAGAAGCAAACCATGTCTTGATATTGACTTGCTGCGTGGAAAAGAGTGGCAAGGAATTTAGTTCGCAGATGATAACGAACGTAAATGCAGAAACCTAATTAATTATTTTAATCGAATATCAAAACTGTAACAGGCCTCCATTTGAATAGTGACAAAGTGTCATTATGCCTCTTGGACAGTTCGATAAAGCCTTAAATCCCATTCCGTAGTTTCACAGATCGAAGTGATAGACCTGATACTAAATTTATTGAAAAATAACTTTGAAGGAAATATAAATTTTCCATTTTTATCGGCAAATTAAGCGAGAAGAGAGACTGAAGAGCGTAGATTTTCGCGCTATGACTAAATCCTCGAAATTTGTTTGGATTTCCAAATATTTGAAAGCCTTTTTAATTGCAAAAAGTAACGACTGAACCGAATGTTTTGAAACTTGGCATACACGATATTTGTATAAAAACATTGCCAAAGCGATCATGGTGAGTTCGACTGTCAATTCAGTATAGACGGCACGGCCGAGTCAAACTCGTCGGATTTTGAATGGGGAAAGTGAATATATATATATATGGTATCAGAACTATTACGCAATCCCTACAATTGTCGGTTACAAGTTGAAAATTACTTCCCTTGGCATAAAAACACTGGCAGATGGCGCTTTTTTCTACAATTACCACTACCTCCGCTGATATGTCTTTCACTGTATTACTGCCACTGCCGCAGGTTTTGACTACAATGTAGTCATTTCTCACTTGTTGCTATTCGTGGACGCTATGAATCCCTATGAAAGATCTTATTCTTGCTATTCTGTAACAGCTACTAATGATGCAAGTATGGTAATTGGAACAATTGTGCAATGAGCAGTTGTCAGTTTGCAAAATAATATCAGAATTGTGTCGTTAGTGATTGATTCTGTATGCACAACCAGCCGTTAATATCAGAATTGCGACAAATCTGCATGCAGTCAACCAGTAATGACACATTTGCAACAATAATATCATTAGTAGATGTTATTTTCTAATTGTTACTAACGTTTAGCAGTGCGCATGCCAATCAATAATATCACAAAAGAGTGTGGGCCTATGCCAAGTAGACACGATGATAAGTAGTGCATCAGATAATTACTGTCTCGTTTCCATGCAACGTTGAAAATCTGTCGAATCAACAGGGGATTTGTTTGAATCGCATATTAAATTTCTAAGTTACTTTTGTACCAGATTATTCACCAAGTTTGACCGCCAACATACTCAGTACTGATTGTTTAGAGAGATAGAGTCGTCGGCTATTGTCGCAATGGATCCGTTATGTTGATTTGAGGTTAGTACTCGGTTAGTCATCGCATTTTATCAATCGTATAGCAAATACGGATAAGGTCACTTTTTCCCCCTAATTAGAAAACGTGTACACCCAGTTATTGCAGCTGTATGAATTGAATCGTTTGCAGCAACTACCAAATTGTGAGATGATGCCGGTGTGACGGAAACGGTGGCCCGATGCATCCAGTGTCCGGGGGACACTCGCGTCTAGACGTAAGTGTCCCAAGACACTAAGATCTGGATTTAATTGTCCGTCGGGCATTCAGGTCTGGATTTGGATGTCCTGGGACACTGGCTTCCAGGAGACGAAAGTCCTAACCTGGAGCCCAGTATCCGCCTCGACTACTTCCGATTTTCCATCCAGTTTACACGTGAACATGTGTACCAGAGAGTAGTATAGAAAGGGGAGTTACGGCGTTATTGACCTACTTCCGACAGGTGGCGCCAACATTTCCGTCTGACCTTTGTGAAGTGACTTCCAGTTCCGGTCATGTGACATAAAGTGACCTTTAACCCTGCGCATGATGCCCGCTATTGTGCACATGGTCACTTCCAATCACGCGACCGGAACCGGTAGTGACCTCACAACGGTCAGCCGAACCAAAATACAGATCCAAATTCTCATATCACAATGCCAAATAACAATACAAAAAGAACCAAATTGTTCCACGAGGACGCTAATTTGGTTCTATGTGGAACCAAATATCCTGAGGAACAGAGAATAACCGCGATTTGTGAGAAAGTAAGCATCATGAGTAACAAACATCTCCTTTTAAAGATATAATCAGTTGCAACTATCGTCAAAGAACCTAAGGCACTCGCAAATTAATAGTTTATTCATCACATATTCTGGATTTAAAAAACAACATGTATGTAGAACACACCGGGTATGTATTCTATACGTTGGCCTATGGGGGACATCGACATTTTTCCGAGTTTTCCTGAGTTTTCTATATATATCTTGGACTATTTCATGCAAACAATTCCTTGTTTAACCCTACCAGGCCTGGGGAGGGGCATTCGCCCCCTGACCCTTCCCCCCCCAACCACCACCACCAAACTTTCTGCGCAATCTTCGGAACGACGAAAAATTGAGAGCTGACACTCCGTGAATTTGTATTTTATCATATTGGGGTCATTAGGAGCCTATTTGCATAACCTTCACGGGTAAATTCGCGGGTAATTTATCATGCATTTTTTTGTGTGGAAAAATTACAAGAATAAAATTTTCGCAAAATTCGGTCGCATCGACCAAGAAAGATATTTTTTTAAATGACGTCACTGTGACGTCATCAAAGCGGCCATCTTGGATTTTTTTTTACATTTTCTTGTACAGATTAACGGGAAGGTATAGTGTCGTAAGTTTCAGTCCCTTTACCTCAAGGGATAAGAAACATTGTTAGGGGAGCGGGGGGGGGGGGCTGATTCCCCCCTCCCCCTCCCACAGGCCTGGACAGCTCCTAAGCATCCCAGGCCAGATAAGGTTAACACAGAATACCTTCAGATTTCTCTCATTGTTAGTAATGGCGGAAACCTTTAACCCTACCTGGCCTGTGGGGGGGGGGGAGGCGTTGATTTTTTGCTCCTATCTCCGGAACGACAAAATATTGAGAGCTAAAACTTCGTGACTTTTTAGATTTAAATTTAAAATGGCGGCCATGTGGGGTACCAGAAAAGTGATGTTTTCGTCATATTTCTTCAAAAAATTTGCTTTTCTGTATGGAAAAGTGGGTAAAACGTATTTTATTGCATATCA
>JAVTVY010032160.1:0-128493 GCA_036873755.1 Hanleya hanleyi
GTAATTTATTAACCAAAACAACAAACGATCTAATTTGATGGGGGTAGGGGCCAACCCAAACAACCCCTGAGAATCGGAACCCATATGTGGGCCTTTTGGGTCACACTTTGCTATACTATCATTACTGAGTGGTTTGGGTATGATTACTGGAGGGACGAAAATTCCCCTTCTTGTTCACCCGACAGGATTTTGAAGGGTGTTTTTCACCACACTTACTACACGTGTGACTGTACATACACTTCTGCCTACTGCAGCCGTCACCATTGTAGTCATAGCAGACTTTACGTTTGTTGCCACCCTTATTGTTGGGAGGGAGGCCGGCATTCGTGCCCAACAAACCCCCAAAACCGGGCCTTGGTAAGAGGCAGGTCAGCCATAGTTCCCCATCGATAGTCGCCCAAGAATTGTGCTGGTTGTGTCCCATCCTTAGCCGAAACTGACTATCATATTGGCGCCAGGCAGGTCCGTGTACCCGGCTGGCAAGCATTCGAACAATGCTCATGTACTTCAGTAACTCGCGTGCTCTGAGTGGGTGTTTTTGTAGATATATGCTAGAGAATATCAAGAAGGCGGACGTCCATAGCTCAATAGTCTCTATTTGTTTAATTTGTGCCCTCGGGCGAAGGAGAACTTGTTCGCCTTCCTTCCCCGCAAGAGCTAGTGAACAGACCTGCTCCCTCAACTCATGTGCAGTTTTCAATAATAATGGGAGCTCAATATACTCCCCTGCCCATATCTTTGCTTTTATTGCTTGGGGTACATGTGCTTCCAAGTCGTCGCATGAACTAATGAGGGGGTTGGGTTGCATTGCTAATGCAGGCGCTAAGCCCCAGGCCCCCATCTCTACTGGGGTAACGGAAACAACATTGGAAGCGCGAGATGGCATGGGAATGGGTGCAATGTTGTTGTTGTGCGCTGGGAATACATTTGTTTGCATGGAACTTACAACTGGCTGGGTTGAACTCAATGACTCTAGCGATGGGAGAGGCGGACACGAACTAACAATTTGATTGGACGAGAACTGGGACAGGGAGGAGGGCATGGTGTCATGTCCCGTACCCGTGAGTACATTCAGGTCAGGGTGGGAATTGGCGCCAAAAGCCCGGGGATTTTCTACCCCACTATGCCCAGACCGTGAATATGATAAGAAATCTGAAACATTCCTGTCACGTATAAATTCCCCATTTCTTTCAAATTGCGTGAAAGAATTCGCGGTACTCAAGGGAGGTGCGTTGAAGTTTAAGGTACTTTGTACGGGGACATGCTGAGAACCTGTTGAGATGAGATTTCCCTCCCGAAAACTATTACTAATAATATCATTATTAATACCACCTGTTGTCAACGTCGAAAAACTCGCCTCCTGGCCTCGCCTGGGGTTCTCAGTGTTGGGACCCGGGTCTACAACATGTCGAGCATGAACGGAGACCGGTCTGGCGCTGGCACTGGGCTGATCGACCCTCGGACTCGGCTTGCTTCTCCCTGCCTCACCCGCCGTGGCAGTAACAAAATCGGAATAACGGCTCGGCTGCTGTCTCTTTCTCCTAGGCGGCTTAGCCCGCGGCATGTCGATTAAATCAGATTAAAAGATTAAAAGCGGAGACAGAACAGTGCCGTGCACTACGTACTTGCTTCGCCTGAAGCACTTACCATAACCTCGTGGAAGCTGAGGTCACGTGTCCGCACCCCGCATTCCGATTGGATGGAACAACCCTATAATAAAAATAATGGTCAAAGGGGAGACAATTGACTTATCCCAGGACGATTCGTCTCCCTTGGACCACACATCTGACTATCATAACAAATTTATGTTAAAGGCTCAAAGGCAACAAGAATTCTATGACTCGAAGTGAAATAATGTTAATTAATGGTTATTCATTAATTATATTTATTAGTCATTTCAAAGTGTGTATGGTGATTTCAGTTGAACGCGTTCAGAAATATCGGCAAAAAACCGTGGCGGCGACATATTGTTTAAAAAAGTTCTGCTAGGAGTTTCGTAGCGATCACGTTTCAGCGGTGATTTCGGTTACCCTTCGTTTGCCACGGTTTCCTTCCTGTGCGGAGAGTGCGCCGGTGTAGACAAGTGCGTAGACAATAGCCGAGATCGCCATTACAAATCTAGGGTAACTGGGCATGCGCACAAGGCGAGGTCACGAAAGGTCACTTGTACCAACGGCCGCATCCTGGCCAGGTTGAAAGTGGGTCATATCTCGGGAAAAGTACTTTTTCTGTGGAACTAAATTGTGTTCAGGGTGAATAAATATCCGAGCCGTTCTTTCGCCTATCTGGCGGTAGTCCATGAGATTTTTTAATGATTTTACGTACAGTTGCACAAAATATCAACTGTTTTCCAACACTCGGCCTATCTCTCTAACGTTAAAAACTTCCGACTTGGTACAAACAGGAAGTTCACGAAAAGCTGCGCACACGCTGCGCAGTTGCAAAAAAATGAAATGACGAAAGAGTCTGATTGAACGATTTTTTGATGATATAAATTTTCTCGATACATTAATTTAATGATTCTCATTCCGTGCTGCACTATTGTTCACAGGTACGGAGTGAATCTGTCGCCGCCATGTTTTCTTCCCAGCGTGACGAAAGAAATTTCGGCCCTAGTATGTTCGTGTTTCAGTTGTCCAAGTTGGAAAATCTCTCGCGTTGCCATGAGACTCGCTCACGCGACGGCTTCGCCGTCGCGAGCTTCGCTCGTTATTACTCATTCGCATAATTTCTTGTTTCACACAGCTAATATTTGAAATGGATTTGTACTTTTGAGGGTTCCATTGATTTGATCTGCCCATATCCATCACAGAAGCAGATATGGGCAGATAGAGTTGCTCCAACTTCTTGGCCTCCTTGTTCCTGTCCACGTTTTGTAGAGCCTTTTAAAAAGGCTCTTACTAAAGGACGGCGGAAAGGCAGGCCGCCGGCGGAAAGGACGGCGGTGGATAAAAACATATGTTACAAGGCTTGGCGGGGGATAATTTGTGCCTAGATGTATTACTTGTGTAAATTTATACCGATTTCATATATTTGCAGGTACCCATAACGTCGTATGGTCACATGAATGTCGGATAATACTTCACGGCCGTCACGGCTAGCGAAAATCAAAATGGCGGCCGACTGGGAAGGCGGGTGCAGCAAAAACTGGATCGCTTCTCAATTTACGAATACGGAAATCAACATTAATATACTTACTAAAAAATGAAACACAAATTTGATTCAACTGTTTTATTGAATAATAATGATAATAATAATAATAATTAACAATAATAATTAACAATAATAAGAACAATAACAATAAAGGTTATGTACAATTGTGTATGTAGGAAAATTATAATAAAAATTAATCCCTATGTGTCTGGCAGTACCAGTCCTCTCCTTTGATAATTTCCCCGGCGCATGATTAGTGTCTCCATATATTACAAACACGTTTACCGTTGGTGAAATCGCATCCTATCATGTTCTCGAACAGATCTGGCATCCCACATGCACAATTTACCAATATTCGATAATTTGTAAAATTGGATAAAAATGAGAGTGCGCTAGTTTTGCTATTATTTTCCTTTGGAAATGGTGTGACGAAGCCACTCTCCAGGCAAGTTATTAGATGTTTTCTCAAAGAATTTGTTTGAAAGATGACCTCTGTGTTCCCTATATAATTTTTGAAGCAAAATTCAACAAGATTCGCGATGGCAAACAGACCACAGTCAAAATTATTGGGCTGTTGCTGAATGGTTGGAATTTTGACTAAGAAATATTTTTTACCTTGACAATGGGATGCCGAAAGTTGAATTTGGAGAGAAGAAGAAATATCTGCCTTTGAATTTAAACTGTCGAAAAGATAAATAGTTTTTTTCTGATCTTTGACACAGGCCACCCAGTGGTTCCTGCCATTGTGATGAATTTGAGCGGATGGGGCCGAAAGAGGTTTGAATTTAAGTTTGTATGTCCAAGACTCATCCTTATTAAGTACAGGGGATTTGTTAGTTGGTTCAAGACCGTCTAGTTTAGGGAATTGCTTTTTCAAAAGAGATTGAACCGCGTTCATTATGTCAGAGCATATTAATCCGTCGTTGCCTATTATGTCCTTGTGTTTGACGCTAAGTCCACAAACCCAGGGTGCCGGTCTTTCGTCAGTGCCGTCTATTTTAAAGTCGTCACAGTCCATCAAATCGTCGATAACAATAGGGTCGATAGGATTACCTGTCGGCTTGTCTTTGTCCGTCAAAGCATCAGGAAGTGAACTAGTTTGTGTCTTTTGATCGGGATCGTCAAGTCGAGGTCTTTTGTCAAAAGAGTCTGGTGCTGCATCTATGTCAACGTCAATGTCATTAGCTCGGGGTCGTTTTCTGCCAGATTTTTTGTCTGCCTTCTTTCTACTATTTCTAGAAAGCTGTCGACGGTTGATGCAGCGAGTTTTACTAGAATCTACTACCGAGTCACCTATGTACATTTTTGCGGCCAAAATATGATAATAAAGGACAGTTGATGGACAAGGGCACCATGGTTTGGGGAACAGCTTCACGGCGTAAGTATTTCCCGTGGCACCTTCAACCATAAATGCTTTCAGTCTTATTATGCTCATTCGTTAGGAAAGTTAGCTAATAGTGACATCTTTGAGTACTAAACAACAAAGCGGTTAGCCAATACAATAATAAAATAAAGTATTTAATGAAGTCATATCAAAAGAAGTGTTGAGAGCGCTAAAAGTGGACAATACATGCATTAAATTTTCAAAATCCAAAATAAAACTTCTTGTCGTTGTTAACGGATTCATTTTGCCCAATCCATTATGGAAATAACACCGAATAAAGGATAAGGTAAAGTAATGTTCACTTTAGTATTTGTTAATTCATTCGCCAGTCCGTATATACTGATTCCCTAGTCCGTAAGTATATTAATGTTGATTTCCGTATTCGTAAATTGAGAAGCGATCCAGTTTTTGCTGCACCCGCCTTCCCAGTCGGCCGCCATTTTGATTTTCGCTAGCCGTGACGGCCGTGAAGTATTATCCGACATTCATGTGACCATACGACGTTGTGGGTACCTGCAAATATATGAAATCGGTATAAATTTACACAAGTAATACATCTAGGCACAAATTATCCCCCGCCAAGCCTTGTAACATATGTTTTTATCCACCGCCGTCCTTTCCGCCGGCGGCCTGCCTTTCCGCCGTCCTTTAGTAAGAGCCCACGTACGGGGAGAGAAAGTGTATGGTACGGGGAAGTCGAACAGCCAAGTGTACCGGTCACCACCATGGCTTGTCTGTTCTTGGGTGTCTTCGTCGATATTGCTGATGTTGTTAATAAAAATATAAATATATTTTTTTCCGGAATATAATTATTTCCCACAATGATAGTGCTCACATTTGGACCATTAGTCATTACATTCCGAATGAACAATACATTTATGAATGACAATGAAGCGAAGACTACGGTGAAATAACTCCCCCCCCCCTTCCCTCACCACCTCAACTGATGTTGTTAATAAAAATATAAATATTTTTTTCTTTTCTGGAATATAATTATTTCCCAAATTTAAATACAACACAATGACACTGGTGACAGTGCCCACATTTGGACCATTACATGCCGAATCAACAATACATTTATGAATGACAATGAAGCAAAGACTACGGTGAAATAAAAATACTCCCCCCCCCCCTTCCCTCACCAGGTCCAACATGAGTCATTCCATGAATTGACGCGGCACCATGATACAGATCAATGCATCAAGACAACTCCCCCCCCTCTCTCAATCTTGATAAAAAAAGCAGGTTCGCCAAATTTACTTGAAAAATAACTATTCGTTTTACCTTCGAAGATTGCAGGTCTAGGCCTACTCGGTCGCGAGCAAAATGACATGATGACGAAACATGTCGACATTTTATCCAACAAAAACTACATTACGGTACGCAACATCGGCCTCACATCAAATTCAACGGCTAATAAAATGAATGATACAGGCATGAAACTGTACATCTCTGTCATAAATAACATGGATGAGACAAGATTCTTACCTTGCTGTTCAACAAGGTGGACCACTTCCTTGTGTATCATGTATCTAATGTTACTGCTATAAATGTTTTACACCACTGTATAAAATACTATTACTGTATTGAAGCTATCTGGAGGCCTTGTAGCCTATATTGATGTTTATTGTCTGTTAGTTTTATGCACTGTCCCAACTGGGATGTTTGGTATAATAAATTGATTCTGATTCTGATTCAACATCCACTTGTCGTCTTCTTGCAGAAATGCCCGTTACGCGCGCGCGCAAATGTGTGACGTCAGACGATACAAGTGTTGCGCGGATTGTGTTACAGTGCACACGAAATAATCCGTCGTCGATGTTTATACGACTTCACAACTATTTCAAAACTACAGCTAAACGATGAAAGAATGTATCTGAATGCTTCTAGGCGTATTTTCACACACTTTAAGGCAAGCAGCTAACGAATGAAGCCAAATACAAAATATGCAAATTTGTCACGCCATGTAAACATAATATTACGTTTAGGTTTGTGTGTTTGAATTAAACACTTGAAATATGAGTTTAGTAATGTGTTGAAGATAGCCGACAAATTGTGTTTAAATGCTAAACATGTCATGCTTTGTGCTATTCTATTGTGTTTAGGATTGTGTTCTGAATTAAACGCCTAAAATATTCGCGTTTAGGAATGTGTTTAAGAATGTGTCAAGATCCATGAAATGTGTTTAAATGCTAAACATGTCATATACTTATGTGTTGCGGAATGTGTTTATATTCACAACGTGTTTAATTTGTGATGTGTCAAAATAAAAATGTGTATCGATTTTCAACACTTTCCTAAACACATTTAGACCTAAACGTGTCATGATGGTGTTTAAATCCTATACGCCACATTTACAGTGTAGATATTTTCCAAATTTCCTATGCTTTAACATGGTGCTAAGTAGATACTTGGCAATATTGTGCAGATGTTTTTGCTAAACTCCGCAGTAGGCATAAAAGTGGGTTACTTTAATAGCATCTATATTCAATATTTAGCACTTTTATAATCTACTCTAATTAGAAGATATTCGCATAAAAATGTTTGTAACACCGTGTTGGAGAGAGGACAATATATTCAATATTTAGCACGTTTATAATATTATCTAATTAGATTGGATTCGCACTTTAATATGTAGCTGACGTCTGAGAACTGACAATATATTGAATATTTAGCACTTTGATAATATCATCTAATTAGGAGAGATTCGCAGTTAAATATCTAGATGGCGTCCGAGATAGACAATATATCCGATATTTAGCACCTTTATAATACCCTCTAATTAGAAAAGATTCGCACTTAAGTTCGTAGCTGGCGTATGGGGAAAGACAATATATTCAATATTCAGCACTTTTATAATCTATACTAAATAGAAGAGATTCGCAGTTAAATATCCACAAGAGCCTTTTCGGAGAAAAGACAATATATTCAATATTTAGCACTTCTATAATCCACTCTAATTAGAAGAGATTCGCATTAAAATATCTGAATCACCGTGTCGAAGAAAGGACAATATATTAAATATTTAGCACCTTTATAATATTATCTAATTAGAATATATTCGCATTTAAATATGTAGGTGACGTTTGAGAACAGACAATATATTGAATATTTAGCACTTTGATAATATCATCTAATTAGAAGAGATTCGCAGTTAAATATTTATCTGGCGTCAGAGAAAGACAATATATTCAATGTTTAGCACCTTTATAATATCATATAATTAGAAAAGATTCGCAGTTAAATATGTAGCTGGCGTCTGGGAAAAGACATTATATTCAATATTTAGCACTTTTATAATTTATACTAAATAGAAGAGATTCGCAGTTAAATATCCACAAGAGCCTTTTCGAAGAAAAGACAATATATTCCATATTTAGCACTTTTATAATCTACTCTATTTAGAAGAGATTCGCATTAAAATATCTTTAACACCGTGTCGGAGAAAGGACAATATATTCAATATTTAGCACCTATATAATATCATCTAATTAGAATATATTCGCATTCAAATATGTAGGTGACGTTTGAGAACAGACAATATATTGAATATTTTGCACCTTTGTAATAATCATCTAATTAGAAGAGATTCGCAGTTAAATATCTATTTGGCGTTTGAAGAAAGACAATTGTATTCAATATTTAGCAGCTTTATAATACCATATAATTGCAAAAGATTAGCACTTAGATTTGTAGCTGGCGTCTGCGAAGATATATTATATTCAATATTTAGCACTTTTATAATCCATACTAATTAGAAGAGATTCGCAGATAAATATCCACAAGAGACTTTTCGAAGAGAAGACAATGTATTCAATATTTAGCACCTTTATAATATTACCTAATTAGAATAGATTCGCACTTAAATATGTAGCTGACGTCTGAGAACAGACACTATATTGAATATTTAGCACTTTGATAATATCATCTAATTAGAAAAGACTCGAACTTAAATATCTAACAGACGTCCGAGAAAGACAATATATTCAATATTTAGCACCTTTATAATATCATCTAATTAGAAAAGATTCGCACTTAAATATGTAGCTAGCGTCTGGGAAAAGACAATATATTCAATATTTAGCACTTGTATTATCTATACTAAATAGAAGAGATTCGTAATTAAATATCCACAAGAGCCTTTTCGGAGAAAAGGCAATATATTCAATATTTAGCACTTTTATAATCTACTCTAATTAGAAGACATTCGCATTAAAATATCTGTAACACCGTGTCGGAGAAAGGACAATATATTCAATATTTAGCACATTTATAATATCATCTAATTAGAATATAATTTGATTGTTGCAATCAAGTACCAAAGGAAGATGGTTTTTTTGGGCGTTTTGTTTCTTTCGAAATTACATTGAATTACATCCTGTATACCAGCACATGCGCGTTGTTTAACCAGGAAGAACGATAGAATAATCTGTTATTGTCTGAGTGGAGTTCCACAGACCAAAAATGAAAATGTACTTGCGACTGTCTTAAAAAAATTATATACCAGCGCATGCGCGTTGTTTAACTAGGAAGAACGATAGAATAATCCCTGTTATTGTCAGAGGAGTGGAACAGACCAGCAAAGAAGGTACTGTGCTGGGGACTTCCTTAAACATCCTTATTCACCAGCCCATGCAAGTTTGAAAATATGTGGCATTTGTGCTAATTATACAATATATTCTCTCTAAGGAGAGGCCGTCGGACAATTTGGAGCTGCGATTTAGAAGAAATATTCAATATTTATCATGGCTGCAATTTAGAAGAAATATTCAATATTTAGCATTTGTGCTAATTAATACAATATATTTTCTTTCTGTAGAGGCAGTCCGACAATTTGCGTTTGCGAGTTATCATAAATATTGAATATTTCTTCTGGCTGCAATTTAGAAGAAATATTCAATATTTAGCATTTGTGCTAATTATACAATATATTTTCAGGCAAGTCCAAGTGCTAACTAGCAGTAATCCTAGAAATTATCTTCAAAGTAGCACACCCCTTTCTAAACGTCACTGATTTTAGAAAGCATTTGCGAAGTAGCAGATCTGCTAAATAGCATGCGAGACAATAATAATCATTTCTGCACCTTAATGCTTTCTAGCCCTATGTCCAAGCGGGGGTGAGGATGGGGAATCAGGGTGAGAGTGAGGAATATTATCGGAGGTTCATCTCTTAAGCATTAACACGCTTGGTTTTTTTGTTGAAAGTCAATGTGGATGAATTTGGGGTGTAGCACAATTATAATCTTCAACCTCCTCAGCGCTTTGCGTTCTTCAACCGTCAAATCTAAAATGAAACATTTTGGTCATACAGGTCTACATCTCTATCGAACCGCCAGTAATACGCATAAATGGTTTTGATTTGTCAGATAGCACTCTTTCGTTTATTTTTATCCTATTTTGAGATGTCTGGAACTGCTAGGAAATTCAGCTTCTTGTGAAAAATTTGACAAATCACCATGTTATAACCCTCTAAGTGCAGGGAACTGAACGTCCTCTACTCTCTCAAGGTCAAAAAGAGAGAGAGAGAGTATTTTGTCTCTGGTCCAAGGCCAAGTGTGGTGCTGTGCCGATTTAGGACAATGATATATCTTAAATCAAAGTATGTCATGTCTCAACTATAGTAGGTCATGTCACAATCATAGTATTCCATACCCCAATCAAAGTATGTCATACCTCAATCATATTATGTCATGCCTCAATTATAGTATGTCATACCTCAATCTTAGTATGTCATACCTCAATCGGTGTCATGCCTCAATCATAGTATGTCCTGTCTCAAACATAGTATGTCATGCCTCAATCAAAGTATGTCATGCATCAATCATAGTATGTCATGCCTCTATCGTAGTATGTCAGACCTCAGTCATATTATGCCTCAATCTTAGTATGTCATACCTCAATCGGTGTCATGCTTCAATCATAGTATGTCCTGTCTCAAACATAGTATGTCATGCCCCAATCCTAGTATCTCATGCTTCAATCATAGTATATCATACCTCAAGCACAGTAAGTCATGCCTTAATCATAGTATGTCATGTCTCAATCATACTATGCCATGTTTCTAACATAGTGTGTCATGTCTCAATCATAGTATGTCATACCTCAATCTTAATATGTCATGCCCCAATCATAGTATGACTCCACTACTGACAGTTTACAAACTGATAGTTCGCAGTTGAGTTGTCACAGATGACAGTAACGTCACGGTTGAGTAAGTCTCAGTTACAGTTACAGTTCTGCAAGGAAACATATGAATCCTTATAGTATATAAAATAAAGTAATTGCAGATGAAGCTGAGAATACATGCATTACATCTAATAATGCAACATCTAGCCACCGTACTGGTATATTTAAATCTCCTTCCCATGTATTCCACACCTATAGCTTAACCGTTTACTCATTACATTTGGTTAATTAGAATATCCACCATATTAACTGAATACATCAAATCCATAATCCTGCCCACAGGATATTACACAAATTCTAAGAAATCTGTTCAGAAATTTATGTTCAATAAAATTAAATACAATGAACTCATGGCTATTCCATAGATCCACAAAAATTAATCGCAATCTAGATAATAAATAATAGATTTTATAACTCAACCAGTGAAATTAACTGCATTCGACTTACTCACAATAATCATATAGACTGATCTGAATGTATTCAATTATTGTCCACTGAATCGAATCAAGTGTTACTTTCGATATCATATCTTCCACGCAGGAGGTGGGGGGGGGGGGGAGGAGGGAGATTTACAGTTTGTTTACACGCTTTGCCAAATCCAGCATTAAATCAAACTGAACATAACAGTACGTTAGTTCAACAAGCTGAACCCTGCTGACATTTAATTTTGTGATATTGACAATGCAGGGTTCAGCCGTTGAACCGAAATTTCCTATCGCAAAATTTTCGGCCTCCCGACCTAGGTAACAGCGGGTGGATTTGGGCTCACAAAAATCGATAATACCTACCGCTTTGCACTCGCTTGGATAGAATACATATTTGCCTACTTCCCTGGCCATTTATTTTCTCCGTCCAGCTTCTTTAATTTCCATAAACGGCAAAAGAAAAAAAAATCATCGCGGCTGATCTTCCAAAAACGAAATCCGCCACCATTTTAGAACACTATCACGTGAACCTGATTATCTCGCGTGATGTTATTCTAAATTCAGGATTACACGAGTCGGAAAAACTGAATCCGCTCAGTCGATCCAGTCGCTTAGGGAGATGAAAAATCCAGTGAATCACCTTTTCCAGTATGTGCCTTCTATTATGCTTGATACCTATAGTTACAATTTTACATTTAAAAGCAGATAATTGGACAGCCTTATGAATGAGCCGTTTCCGACCTTCCCGTCTGCAGTCCCGAAATTACAATCGAGGTACGACCAGTCTCGTGTCACCATAGTGATATTTTCAAAATGGTGGCGGATTTCGATTTTTGGAAGATCAGCCGCGATGATTTTTTTTTCTTTTGCCGTTTATGGAAATTAAAGAAGCTGGACGGAGAAAATAAATGGCCAGGGAAGTAGGCAAATATGTATTCTATCCAAGCGAGTGCAAAGCGGTAGGTATTATCGATTTTTGTGAGCCCAAATCCACCCGCTGTTACCTAGGTCGGGAGGCCGAAAATTTTGCGATAGGAAATTTCGGTTCAACGGCTGAACCCTGCATTGTCAATATCACAAAATTAAATGTCAGCAGGGTTCAGCTTGTTGAACTAAACAGTACGTAAGACAATATCTAGAATATTCCAGATTTACTACAAATTCGAATTTAAGCGCTCTTAAACTGATGCACTTTACAAAATCAGAGAACCACACAGGAACAATGGCGGTAAATATAAAATCCGTCGCAGCAACTTTACCCCTACATGCTATTTCAGAATGAATTTGAACCTACTGTCTGTCCCAGATAATATATCCGAGACATCTCGTCTGATTTATCAAAAAATAAAGATGGTTATAATCTGAAACTTACTCGTGTGGTCAAACATGAATTGACCAAATTTTCTACCAAGTATGATCGCCCGACAACGAGTAAAAGTGGTCAGGAGGAGAAATTGTTTTTGACGTAGGCACTTCCCGGGTTAATCTAGCGACGTGCGCCATGTTGCTTGGATGAGTCCAAAGCAACGGAGGGATGTAAGGATGTCCGGTACACATCAAGGAAGGTAGTCCAAATATACAATTTGACTCGGATATTCTTATTTCAAATTAAAGTATTTATTTAAATGGCTCCGACCATCATTGTTGCTTTTTATTAATGTATAGGAGAGTTTCTTCCTTTGGGATGTCAAGTGGTCTTCACTGACAACTGAGGGCTTAACTTCCAATCACCCCTATGACGTTTCACCAGCATTGGACTGACCCACAATGGCGCTGAATTTTAACCCAGGCATTTGACACGTAAAACAAACAATCTTCCTGATGATCACTTTTACTTTTTGTCGGGAGATCATACTTGGAAGAAAAATTGGTCAATTCATGTTTGACCACATGAGTAAGTTTCAGATTATAACCATCTTTATTTTTTGATAAATCAGACGAGACATCTCGGATATATTATCTGGGACAGACAGTAATTCCCTGATATCGAAACCATGATCCATAAAATGTATGCTACTGTACCTCAAGAGTGAATCTCCGCTGTGTTTTCAAATAAAACAGTCAATTTTGACGAGCGCAATTCTATGCAGCGCTGAATAGTTTGAAAAGCTGAGACGCTATATGAACAGCTGATATCCGGTGACGTCATGTGGCACGGGAGCGGTCATTGTTTCGCGGGGGCGGTCCTTATCCACTGCTCGCTAGCGCATACGACAAGCTATAGTATGTCATGCATCAATCATAGTATGTACTACCTAAATCATAGTCTGTCTGAGTCATACCTCGATCATACTATGTCATGCCTTAGTCATAGTATGTCATGCTTCAGTCATACTATTATATATCATACCTTAATCGTAGTATACTATATCCTACTTCAATCAAAGTATGTCATACCTCAGTCCTAGTATGCTTTGCCTCATTCTTAGTATCTCATGCCTCAATCATAGTATCATACCTCATTCATAGTATGCCATGCCCCAATCATAGAATGTCACACCTCAATCACACTATGTCATACCCCAATCGTATTATGTCATGCCTCAATCATACTATCATACCTCAAGTATACATTGCCATAGCTCAATCATAGTATGTCATGCCTCAATCATAGTATGTCATAGCTCAATCATAGTCTGTCATGCCTCAATCATACTATGTCATGCGCCAGTCATAGTATGCCATGCTTCCGTCAAACTATATCATACCTCAATCATATTACTATATCACATTTCAATCATAATATGTCATGCCTCAATCATTCTATATCATACCTCAATCATAGGACGTTATACCTCAATCCTAGTATGTCATACCTCTAACGCCAAATATTGATGTTCAAATGCTAACTCAACAGCTAACAGCCAGGATGACTTGGCTTGGTCAAGAGAGATAATGTCGTTAAAAAAATTATCAAAGCTTGTGTGTGTGCTAGATTCAGGATACGCTCATACTATTCAGCTTGTATCACTGACGTCCCTATACTCTCCTTGTTCCCCCGCTGATTCACATCGCCAAGTTCGCGCCTCTTGGCCGTAGCGGGGGCGCTTTATCTGTTTACCCAATCGCCGTGCCGTAATAGCTCGGAGATAACCAGATTCTTCATACTAACCACGATTGGCTAACTACCTCACGTGATGGAAATTACGTCATGCCTTTATGGAAGTCATGCCAATATTTTGAAAGCGACACGTCCTCTTACCGCATCTCCCAAAGGAACTTTTCCCGCCTTTATTAACAGTCAAAATTCAATTCAAAATCTGAAACAATTGAACGGTGTTTTTTCGTTACTACTGTAGGCAGCTTGATCTCCTTATATACTCATGGCGATAAAGCGTGGTCTTATCAGTGGGATATTAACAACATTTACTGGGATTTATTTATTAATTATTTGAAGGTATCAGTGAACAAATGTTTGCAATCAGTTGACGAACCTTACTAAACAATGGAGGAAGTTATCCAAAAATCTGTTCACTCTCAACTCTGAAATTAACGTAATTAGAGCTGTTTTGCCGTCCGTTTATTGTTAGTTTTGCCGATAACGACATATGAACGTTTGAGAAGGGAGACAACTAATATTGCTTTAATTCACAGTTGATTGTGAACAAATAGTTCACAAGTTTCTCGCGTTTTTCCAGACAGTTATCACTCATTATAGATATCATATACGCTGGGTAATTTATTACTGTTACCGAGAAGCTAATCTTGGCAGCTTAGCGCCGTCACTTCATGGAAACATTTAATAATGACTGGCCGAAAGACCTCTCACCCACTGAGAGAAAAGATGTTGGTTGCCCTGATAAACAAAGCGGGCCAACCAAGACTCTTCCGTAAGAGTGATATTCATTGGTCATTGGTGGTTGGCCTGTGCAGAGCGCCCCCTTGCGGCCAAGAGGCGCGAAATATGCGATGTAAATCAGCGGGGGGAACAAGGAGAGCAGGGACGTCAGTGATACAAGCTGTTTATTATCAGCGTAGATTCAGGACGGCGCGCACTCTAACCAGAAACAGGACGGCCAACTCAGCTCGTGTTGACTGAACCTTCGAAGCTCAGGATTTTACACCATGGAGTGAGAAGTTCACAGAAATCACAGAGTTTGCGAGTAGAATATCATGATGCATGTATAACGGTTACCTCAGGAGGTCGCGGAGGGGGGGGGGGGCTAGCCCCCCCACTTTTTGGGACCGCAATGTTATAAGTCCTATCTTATCTTAGATAGCACCAGTCCAACATTTAACATGACCGGTATAAAGTTCAGCCCCCCCCCAACCAATTTCAAATATGTTCCGCGGCTCCTGTACCTAACATGAAACACACTACTTGACCACTGTAACGTTCTGGCGAAGACTTGCATTGAATGCTTAAAAATACTGTGTCCCATTTAGACAGCTCTCAACAGTCAATAACACAACCCAGCTTAAATCTCTGTCGTGGCGTCTTCCGTGTTGTTATCGTCCGTCACACGGATGTATGCGCAACATCTGTCCTCATTCATCGTTTGATCTGCCTTTGTATTGAAAATTTTCGAGTCAGGTAACAGAAAACTCCTGCTATTTCTTGTCATAGCTAGCTGTTACCGTTCACGTGTTGTTTAATCGTTTTTGTCCCCATGTTTTCAGTAGATACCCGGTTTGAGGATTGTGGACCTTAATGCACGTTTGGAGTAGTGGAAATATAGGCTCTTCAAGTGAGAGGGGTAAGAGGGGTTGTGAGGTATTGGGAGTGTGGCTTGAACAGGATGTTGAATTGTGAAGTGTGGGCTTGTGAACGTGATTGGCGATTCACGACTATTTACAATGTTTCCGCGAGACGGTCTTTTGATATTTCCAGCCACCCGAGAAAAACCAGGCGGGAGGAATGATTTCAACTTTCTGTAGGAGAATGTTTACCAGGATCATGTCTGTGCATGATACCTTATTTGGATACGATTCCACTATATTGTTTTTTATAATGGCCCCATGTGTGTAATTATAAGGGGCGTTATTTTAAATTGTTTCTCTCAGATAGCCATCTGATAGACTAACATATGTAGTTTGAAATTCACACGGGATTTATATTGCGTTGCTGTGGGATATACTATTGATTTATATTATATCTGAGTTTAACGAGATTGCCAGTCAATCGAAGTTAAAAGAATCTACTTTCATATGCCAGTGTAAAAACTTAATAATAATAATTTTTTCTATTTTCTAAATGGAAAAGTTACGAGGAAGGGTTTGGAAATATACTAGAGTCAGCGTTTACTCGTCAAAGCTTGAATCGATCTCATAGATTATATTTTACGACAACTATTGAAGAAAGAACGTTGAAACTAAAAGTATAAAATGAACTTACATAAGCTGAATGACTAGACCATCGGGGATTATTCATACAGAATGGAGACGTCCATCCGCTCCATCAGATGACTTGATAGGGCTAGTACATCATCACTCTTGGATATTTGTATCTAATGCCGCTCAAGCTGATGCTAGGAGTCATTTGCTGATGTTATTCAAGCTGTCCACATGGTCAACTACAACAAAAGCTGGTATACAAATCATCACAGAAATCATTTCAGTTCTTGGGATGGATCATGCAGTCAGACTATTGGCCTGTGGGGTCATGTAACTTCTTCTCAGTACGCCGGCATTTTTTCTTCCGCCACACTTGTATGCTGCTTTTAACGTGTAGCGCCTCAGCACTTACTCCTCCAGTAATTAAACCTCAACAATCCCTGTCATTTCAAGGTTTACTGTGTTCAATCATGGCTATCAGATCGAGGAATGTTGTTTGTTGAACTATTCATCACAAAATTGTTACAGTATACTGAAAGCGAATAATATGAGAGAACCTTTACTTCGTTGTGTTGAATTTGAGGGATTATCCAAGAAATGACAACTGGAGTTATACGAGATTATCCATATCTCGAAATATATAAAGAATGCGCGAGGGCCTTTATCGATAACGCTTCATTTGTGGAGACACCCGTTCATCTCATAATCATATAATTATCATAATTCGTCGAAGCACAATCTGTCTTCACTACCGGCAATGCGAACGGCGGTGGAAGGGTTATACTACGTAGTGGTTAAATCATTTTCTCAAATCGCAGATGATGCCCCAGTGGAGTTAACGTTATCCGGACAAGATATGGATTATACAGAAATTACCTGCAGTAATGCGAAAGGACGGAAATCTTCTCACTAATTTGGTTACATCAACCCAGTATTACAGTCGATATGGTGACAAGAAGATGACACGATTCAAGAGATACGAAATCACCTGGTTTACAACGCAAGTATACACTGTCATATCAGCATTGGATATAGCCGTGACGGAAATATTTCAAAATGGGATTTCATCCAGAATCTTTGGGTCCGTAACCTCTATACCCTAACTGATCAGTTTGACCCAATCGTTCTGACAGTGTATGCTAAATATTCTAGTTAAAATATAAACTCATGTTATCCAAATTCGGCACATTATTGGTTAAAACATTTCAAATTAGTAAGAGTAGAACATTTGAAATAAAACGTTCCATTTTAAAAGTCCTATCTCAGTTGATTTTCATGTCAGCATAGGACAACCCAGACTATAAACTCGTTATAGTGGATAATAACTTCAAAGTGTTGAAAGTTCCAGTAAACCCCGGTAATATATTGTTTCATGCTCAATCTCTACGAGAAACTACCGCGAAATACCCCTTCAAACCAAAGGAGGTGCGTATCATGCACAGCTGGGATGATATGTTCCAGTTCATAGCTCCTTCTAGATTCATTATCGGCTCTCTCACATCCAAAGTTCAACTTTCGCGATTTCAGTCTCACAAGTATGTGTATGTGATAGAGTAAATGCACAAGGTCGTCTCTTGCACACAAAATTCGAGACACATCCAGAAAAATCTCACCATACGTCGGCCTATCAGCCTGTTTGATGTCATTGGAAAAACAGAAAGCGACTTCGGGAATGACAGAGATGAAGATGACTTTCCCAGATCATACGCATTTTGCGTTTATTTTAGTCATCATTCGAATGTATCAGCTATTCACAACTTCCACACAAAGCTGACATTCGAATGGAGGTAATATTTGGAGACTCACTAACAGAAAGTTTGAACTGTGTAACTGAATTTCCTTCACATTTCAAACTTGCCCACACTCGGCACTGAATTACTATGAATTACATTGAGATCCATATCTTGGAGCATATATCGATGAAATTGTCCCTGTAGACCAGCTTCCAGAACGTGGATTTGAGACAATGAATATCGATCTTTCCCACTTAAAAGGGAGTCACTGGGTTATTATCTACTTCCGAGAGGACAAAAAAGGCAAACGTATAACTCATATATAAACCCTGTGCAATCAAGTAAGTGCTTGTATTAATAACTGGCATATTAACAAAGATATTTAAATTATTTATGTGGGACTGGTCTATATTAAACTATTTTCACACGCAGATCTGTTTTGTACTGTATGCTATATGAATAATTAGTCTCACGCTTTCATGTCATTCTTCGCCTCGTCCACCGACCTGAATGGATGGTAAGAATATCTGTCTCGTATCTATTTTGATACTGAAGACGCGGCATCGTTCATAGGGCCCTCCAAGACTATGGATGTATCTGCCTTTATACACATGCTCTATCTACGCCATCTGATTCCAGCCATCGGTGTATCTTGTCACCATCAGCTTATTTTAATTGGAAGATGTCAGTATATCCTGCTTCTAAATGAGGAGAATTATGTGGATATGCAAATTATGCGGACTATATTGTACGCTTATCTTCAACTGTCAATTAATGTTCAAACCGGGTTTCCCAATATATATTCAGACCACTTTTTGACTGTGAGCAATGGTGATTGAACTGCTATTCATATTCTGGCGTAAATGTCTGAGTAGTAGAATATCATTTGTGATTGAGAAATAATTTCAACTAGTGAACAAATATTGTGAAATGTGCAACAAATCGCACTAATTATTAAACAAAACATCATTATGCTTATGGTGATAAAAATAAGGTTGCCCGTGACAAAAGCAGACGACTTCCGGATTGTGTAATATTTGATTTCTAACTGATGCAAAGAATAAATATACAGCAAATCGTTCGACTATGTCTTGTGTAGGCCCTATGTATGGAATCGCAGGATTGAATCAATCCGAATTGGCTCAGACAAATTGATCGATAAAACGATATTTTTCTCAACATACTTTTTTAAACATATGTCACTAAAATAAATAAATACTAAATGACAACAAATCCTTTTTGTATATCTGTAACATGATGTCAAGATTTTAAATACCACCCAGGGAGAGATATATTTTATCCAGAGACACTAAGTGATAAAACAGGATATTCTTCCAAATCCTCTCTCGTGGTGTATATAAGTATGGGATTATGTGTGTATCATCGTATCAATAAATCTATATAGATTTACATTTAATTCAGTAGGTGAACAAGTGAGTGATCTACACCTACAATGCGGTACGCATACTCAAATACCAAAGTTTGTATTGATTTTTCGGTCAGATTTCTGTTTGAAGTGCTTTATACTTAAAGACTAACGGGTGTGACCTCAAACAATGTATCTCATGAACATTGAGTTCGTGGAAAGCTGTATTCGTGGACACGTTGGAGCCTTTCCGCAGACATTGCGATACCATATCGATATTTATTCCATGGCGATGTTAAAGGTTATACAAAATGGTCTCAAAATCTGCTACTTTTTTGTGCTAAATTGTTGTAGAGTTGATTATGTAGATTCGTTTTACATTTTTGTATGTTTTCAAACTGCCCAAGGTTGGAAATAGCAGCAGTAAAGTGCGACAATTTCACGCCCCTTTCAAAACGGCGAAAGCTGTGACCGCTTGACCTGTGACGTCACAACCTGATTACGATATCGCTCAAATGCCTGTTGTGACGTCAAAATGTCAGCGACATCACGCTAGAACTCTCACAGTTGGGTGAATCTTTCGTAACAACGCCCGACGTCATAGACTATGACGTTTACGGCGCAATCGTAATCAGGTTGTGACGTCATGCACCAGAGGTCATGGCTCCAATACGTTTTCTCCCACATGTGTGCTATTCGTGTGCTAAAACCCACTTCGACGACATTATTCAAGAAAAAAATACTAATTTGTTGTTTGGAACACTACTGGGTATGTTTTAATGCAAAGTAGTATAGAGTCATTTGGTATAACCTTTAAGGATTGATTCATCGACCCTCAACGTCGTATTGCGATTTTGCGATATTGAGGGCCGACCATGTCGATATTTTGTCCATTGCGACGTTACTGATCGACATGTCGGCTTTTAACATCGCAATGAGAAGATCCTACCAGATGGATATGTTTATGTTCAGTGCTACCAGATTCAGGTATAATTAAAAAATCACTTCATGTAATCTCGTCAGTTTTAGACCGCTCTCCGCTCTGTCATTTGTAAGAACAGTCCTGCTCGGAGAATGGCAAAAGTTGTTTTTAAGACAAGATGGCTGACCTACACTATCAAAACTACTGTGCACATGTACAGAAAGTAGACAAACGTGTGGCAAACATCGTGCACTGTGGTGTGTACCTTTTCTGCCCACTTTTGTGTACGTCTTGAGTATATCGATGTGTATTTTCGGCATATTTTGTTTCGAGAGGTATACACAAACTGTGTATAAATTGTATACACCACTGTGCATAATGATTTTACCTCACTTTTGTGTACTTTTTGTTCACAGTAGCTTTGGGAGAGTGTTGCAAAGATATAAACAATTTAAAAGGTGTGGAAATTGTTCGAGCAAGACCGACGAAGAATACAAGGGAGAGAACTCTCGAACGAATTGTAAGCATGAATTGAATTATCTCCCCTATTTTGGCTATTTCCCGCACTGTTATTTCGATCTGCATTTATCTGTCTTACATATAGTTATCACGAGTATTTCCAATATTGTATGAAACTCATAATAATTGTACTGATCTAACAAGAAGATTAACATCAGTCAGTGCTTTAATATACATACACTGACATTTCAATTTGACAATATTTCCAAGGTTTGTTTGAAGCCTATAAATATATTTCATTGAACAATTTTGGTATTTCAGTGTTTGTAAAATTAGTGAATAAACTACAATGTACTGATTGTTGGTTCACTCAACTTTTTACCTAACTTGTGAAACCAGTTTTGCATCGATTGTTTCGGGTATCTTTAATCCCTTTCGGCATTAGGATTACGTTGCATTCCTCCCTCGTGGAGACGGAACACACTAATATAGTTCAACAATTGCTTCGAACTAGACTCTATAAATCATTTATGAGTGAACCATAATAATTGTACATGACAGCTTTTTATATCACATCATTCGCAATAGAAACTGGATAGCTCGAAAACGATCCCGCTTTCCTTCTCGCGAAATCGAGAATAGAGACTTCCATTTCCAAATGAATTAGGCCATGTGCGTTAGCATAAACGAATTTCGCCAGCACAAACTTAAGGAGAATTGGCTGGAGTTCGATGATTGTGTAAAACTGAAAATGACTGTCGATGTGTTCATATAGCTATCTGCATGTTCTTCGTGCAGGAAATTATTTCGTTCAATGGTAAATCAGCGTAAACATTTTGCCCAGCGCTCAATCTCAGTGAAGTCAGATATAATATCACGGAATATTATATCTGAATTCAGCCCTATTTAAATCCCATGCGAATCTGAAACTATATTTGTTAGCCAATCAGGTGGCTAGCTTATTGAAATTACGCCCACAGTAATTACACACGGTAGCGCGTTGACTAATATATAAACATTATCGGAAAACAGTATCCAAATATGGCATCATTTCCAGACATTGTGCATCGTAAACCGTGGAGATCAAAGAGTTTACTCCCGCCGAAAAGTCTGGCTTTGTTAGGGGGTTGAAAATATCAAAAGATTGTGCCGCGCGAAGATGTTAATCTCCGTGAAGTAAACGTCAATCATTGTCAGAAAGAAAAGTCAGAAATGGTCGTCATTGGCTTATTATGGGATCTCGCACGAAGTTTTCATAGCGTTACGTCTAGATGGTATTCCCCTGATTTACCATCTTGGTTTACCTAGATTGCCCAGCGCTATACAAAATGGTTGCCCCCCCCCCCTCCCCCGCCTCCTGCCTCCCTCCTCTACCTGCTAAAAAATCTAGTTAGTTAGGAGAGATTGAAAATGTCAATCTTGTAACCCCCTTTCCTAGCAGTTCAACATAATACCACGAAACAATTCGGTTAACCCGCAATCTAATTAAAATTAAATCCTATCTGCTCTGCCATTTGGATATGTCGCTTGTACATAGCGACATATATGGTTGTGAAGCATTGATAGGATATTAATTTATTAAGATTGAACTACCCCGGTACTGTAAGATAGAGATCATCCAGAAAGATAGGCTGTTTAACATGGAAAATAATAGGAGGCTTACCACTCCCTTGATTGTCACCTGAACGAAAGTAAGAAATTTCCGCTAGTTTCAACCAGACTCGTGTTGGATTTGACGGTACGTCACGGTATATATACCTTGACCATGAAGCTCTGTTAATTGGGGATGTCAAAATTGAGGTTGAAATTGGGTCCGTCCACTCATATAATTATTTGCTCTCTGTGGTCATCGATAATCTTTCTCCGCAGACTATATAATGGCCACACAATAGATTTCAAAACATGACCTTAAATTCAGTCTATTACTGATATTTCAATATCGTTTTTTCTCTTTCTTGTGTGTTTTCATCAGTACCAGAAGTGGACTGAAGATAGGGTCCTGTACAGTCGATATTACATTTGCTGTGCATTTTGCAAACAATTTAATTAGCTGAATTCGATCCACGCCATCTGGACATATGGATTCACATACCAGTAACTATCTCTCATTTTTCTTTTTCTTCTCTGGGATCGAGCGGGTTGTCGAGTGGGGTTCCTCTCATTTTCAAAAGCCTTTTATGTATGCAAATCAGATTTCATGATATCTATAGTACAGAACAGCCCATTTAGCGTAACGTATCATTCGAGAGAATAATATTGTTCTACATGTTAAAGTATGATTATTATTAAGAGCATTCATTTATAATAGGGAGAGGGAAGAAGAAATGCTTAATTTAATCAGACGTTATACTATTGTTATATACTAACTACCAGATGTAAACATCTGAAATGTCTCTTTTCTAGTAGGAATACGAGAGTGACACTTTAAAATTGGTTCAATGACCATATGGAACACTGGTGAATTTTCTAGATTTGTTAATTTTTCACCGAGATCAAACTGGATTTTCAGTTAATTCAGTTTTTTGCGATTCGCTTAACATTTTCTTGCGATTTTGTTTTAGAATATCTCTGTCTTCAGTTTCCTCGATTCATTTATAGTTTCCGGCATTTCCTGGTGACGGTTTGCAATTCAAATAGATTTATTGTAAAACTCGAATTATCAGAATTTTTACGACCAGATCAAGACGAGATCATGTGACTTTTTGTTAGTACGCCGACATCCTTTCCCATCATCATTCACAGCCAGTCAAAAAGTGATAACTATCACCCCGAAAAGGTGATGAGATAGAGCCGTAACACTTTTTTATGATGACCTTTAAAAATGATGTCCATCAACTCGGAAGAGTGATGAGCAATAATGGTAAATTTAGGTCATCACCTTCAAGGGTGATGAGGCAAAATCATCAACCTTAAAAGGTGATGGCCGTCACCATTTAAATGTGATGGCTCTAATTCATCACCTTTTAAAGGTGATCGTCATGTCTGATCACTATTAAAGGGTGATGGGCCATCACCTTTTTTCTAGCTGTGTTGTATGTTACGTGTTGTATATGTTTCATTTGTCCTAAAACGCAAGAAAAGGTCGCCAGAAAAGAAGAAAAAAAACACAACAACAATATAATATTTCCACAGCGGAGAAAATATTTACTCCGCGGTGCACGTTTACACCTCGGATAAAATATTTACCCTGCCGTGGGAACGCCGACACATCGAAGAAAATCTTTATTCTGTGGTTGAAATATTTTACACATCGATGAGAATGTTTCCACCGCGGAGATAATATTCTAACCGCGGTCGAAGTAGTTTTTCACGGCGGCGGGAATGTTTACAATATTTACCCCTCTGACGAAATGTTTATACGGCGATGGTAATATGTACACAACCTCCCCACAGCGCATGCTCCATTTCGCAGGCTCCAATAACATCCCTGCCTCCAATAGCGGAAGTTGACCTTTACTACGTTGCTATGACGTATAGGGGAAACCAACCAACGCACGGTTCAGTTTGAATCTGACCAAACAACTCCTTTAGTGTCATTTGCGTACACTTCGCCATCCATAAGATGGCTTGCGAATCGTGTGTCTCCATTATCGCGGAGCGATATCCGGTATATTACCGGATTCTGTTCGGCCTTCATCCGGCAGAGAACAGACTCGTTAAATCTGATAAATTACAGGCTTTCATACCACTTCTGAAACAGATATTGCCTGGGCTTACAAAATATATAGGTATGAATAACTTTCGTATCATACAAGAGGTGTGGTGGATCTGTAATTTTGAACAAGTAGAACATCACATGACTCGAAAATGGCGAGTTATGTTGGGGTGACGTCGGTAGACTTTTGCTGATTGGCTGACGAAGTCACGTGGTATTGATTCCCTCTTGCACTTGCCGAAAGTAGGCTGAAAATGGATACACACGATCCCAGGGTCAGTCTTACCGCGTATAGATGACCGAGATGGTTACAGGTTGCTTTAGTGTTGCACATGAGCGAACTACTTTTCATATGCTCTGTCCAGATAAACAGGGAAAATTATCTCCAGATAATTCTTTTTAACGCTAGGTCAACGGAGGTATTATGCAGACTTGAAAAGTAATCAAAATTTTCGTTAAACATCTATTTTACTATATATGATGTCACTTCCGGCGATGTGCGCGAAGGCCCCGAATCCGGCCCAAAAATCTGACTGGTGGCTGGGGTGTTATTAGACCCCCAGCGAGGTGGTTGATATGTACACTGCGATGGAAATAGTTTACACCCTAGTGAGAATGTTTAAACCGCCGTGATAATATTAACACCGCTGTGGAAATAGTTTACACTTCGGTGAGAATGTTTCCACGATGTTTCCACAACGGTGGGAATGTTCATACCGCGGTGGAAATGTTTACACCACGAAGAAAATACACCTCCGTGAAAATATTTTACACCCAGGCGGAAACGATTACACAGAGGAGAAAATATTAGCACCTTGGGATAATATTTGCAACTGAGATAATAGCCTCACAAAACAGACAACGGAATGTGGGCTGTGATGGTGCAAGATAAGTAATGATCAGGTAGGGAATGTGCAGAGAGTTGGTAAATTTCCCACACTGGACATTGATCGTTGTCCGAGCAATTATGCAATAGCCCCATAGGACCTACTAGGTTCATAGCCCACTAAAATCCCATGTCTGCCCCACAAATTCCCCACATCGGGATATTTAGGGGCATTCTTTCACGCTCAGAAATGTATTGCTATAAAACCACAGACACGTGGATATTGTGGGGTATTCCAAGCCTCACCTTTCTTATTTCCGCCCACAAGTCAAATGTATCTCAGTCACACTTTGATAGTACCTGTTCATATGAACACCAAATGGATATTGTATTACGAGGTGTTCATAAGACACGACCAGTTTCCATGACCATAGCCCGTCTCGCAAGGTCAGCGGAGGGTATTTGACCCTGGTGGACTAGGGATGAGACAGGATGAGTTGACCATTATTGGTATCTCAAGGGTTCTTCAACTAATCAGGCAGGTATGACAATACCATCATTCATCCCAGTAACCTGACCCGGCTTTCAACGTTACGAAAACAACTTGAGCATCATTATGGTTTAAGGATGCAGCTGCTTTACGATTACAGACCCAGAACAAGGCCAGTGAAGCCAACCAATCCATAAAATCCATGTGAGAGTGTTACAGTAGGACTAAAATAGATCACCGGGTTAATTGTAATTCAAATATTTGTCTACAAGATCGCGAGTTCGCTGTAGCAAGGATTCTTGTACATGTCGGTCAGCAAAAGGCGTGGTGTCAATTATTGTTAGAATCCATAGACAAATATGTAAAATTCTAACCAAATATACTAAAACGCGAAGGTATATCAGTTAGAGTTCACTTGATAAATAAGTTCAAATTTCCGATGAGATTGTAACAGGAGGCTACGGTAAATGGAGGTTACCCGCATGGAGACTAACCATGCAAAATGTGAAGGTAAAGTCCATCACCATCCATGCTATCTTCAACATAACGCAGTTTCAGACTTACGAGCATCTGGAATCTTCAAAGCCCATTTATGGGATCTTCAGCGATAACATGATAAAAAGACGCAACATACAAGTAAAGAGGAACATATTGCAACATGATACTACCAGTCCATCAAGCGATCAGTAGATAACCGTAGTCCATTAAGAATTTCCTCATCCATAATGAGACCCAGCATTGCCAGAAGAACATGGGCGCTCTGACGATGATGCAGACGTGACCGGCCATGTTCTACATGGCTGAACATCTCCTTTCATGGTCAATCTGTCCACATTTGCCATGGTCAACATGCCTGTTCGACCATGCAGGACGTGGTCGGTCACGTCTGTACCATTCAATACCTGGTCAGCGCGACCATATTCTTCGGACAATGAATTCATATCACAGCCAGAAAAAGGTGATAACTATCACCCTGAAAAGGTGATGAGTTAGAGCCATCACCCTTTTTTATGATCACCTTTAAAAATGATGGCCATCACCTCGGAAGAGTTATGAGGAATGATTGTAAATTTTGGTCATCACCTTTTAATGGTGATGAGGCAACATCCTCATCCTTAAAAGGCGATGGCCGTCACCATTTAAAGGTGATGACCAGGCCTGATCACCATTAAAGGGTGATGGGCCATAACCTTTTTTTCTGGCTGTGTAAGACAATGATAACACTGAACGTCAAGCAGTCAAACGATAATAATATATAAAATAAACATTAACTAATTTCTTACAAGAGAGAAGTGGTCATGATTTTGCAATGATGCGAGCAAGACATTTTGTTGTGTACCTATGTTACATCCGTAGCCTATTAATTTGCAAGACCTACATTGTATCTCAGTCACGCTTCAATTCTGTCTGTTCAATTGCACGTCATAATCATCACGAAGATCCTGTATTCAACGCAACATATAAGGTGGTGGGAAAAGATGCCGAAGCACTGACAAGAAGTCACATGACCCCACAGGCTAATACTCTGACTGCATATTTATAAACACCACAAGAACCAAAACATTTCTTTGTATCTCAGCCACGCTTTTATTGCAGCTGTTCATGTGGTCACCTTGAATGGGATGCCCACACGACCCCTAACACCGGCTTGAGCGGTATTAGATAAAAATATCCGAAGGCAATGATGTAATAGCCCTATAATTCATCTGACGGAAAGCGATAACCTATGTGACCGCTACATAGAAGAAACGGCCCAAACGGGGAAAATATCCGTTCAATACAAGTTACTTTTATAACGCGATGTATAACGCGATGCTCATACGACCACAAACCCCGAGCTAAGCTAAAATAGACACAAGTTACGAATCGTAGAGCAAGAGTTCATGTACATTACGAACATGTACTCTCAGTGTGAGATATTTATCACCGAATATGAGAAACTTTGAGTGAAGGCGACAGTGTCCTCTAAATCCGTGACGGTAGATATATATCGTTCACGATGTCACCGAAATATAGGATTATTCGAAACACGATCATAATCCATGTAGCTTTGAGTGAATGAGAAGGAACAGGCTTTGAATTTAATCCGGACGTATTCTAGAACTTCTAAATTACCGGTATGATGAATGTACTCTCGAGGTTTCTAGAACCTCTAATTTAATAGTATTTCCTTTGCTCAAGGAATATTATCATTGATCCATGTTACGGATCTTCGAGCAACTTTTAGCCTTGGTAAATTAAGATTCAGTCAGTTAGCAAATAGTGTAGGCTCGAATTTTTCGCCTTCGGTCACTCGGTCGTGTACTGTTCGAGTACTGTGAGGGCTATCTTCTGGTCGGCATTCAGTTTGATATTCCTTGGCTCTCTATATTTAGGTCCCTTCATCAAAGGGTTTGAAGTTTTACGGTTGTTACTAAGGACATGGTCACCATGACCCAACATTCACCAGGTTACCCCGGGTCTTTGTAATATCGCCGACCTTATTAGTCAGGTTTCAATTGTCATTTGAAACATAATGCTCGCCACTGGAAAGGAAGAAGTTATATGAATATAATTATATTATATTTATAAAGCTGTATCTGAATGATAGCTTGGATGAGTAAAATATTACTCTTTAGGTGAGCAGCTATTTACACTTTATTTCAATTTGCCTTTGTTTGCCATACTTTATGTTTTAATATCTGTCGACGATAATCGACGAAGTTGGTCTCGATTCTTCGTGTCCGTTGGTGTCCATCCAAATTCTTCGCAGCGATAACTTCCAAACGCTTTGTCGGATTCCTTCGAAATTTGGCGTATGCATTCCTTGCGACAAGACGTCGATTGGTATTGCGTTTCAGCAAGATCTGCCTGAAGGTGGTGCCACTGTGTCATTGGTTCGTTTAATCCTTCTGTGGATATTCGTGCAAATTCTCGTAAGCAATAACTTTGGAAAACGTCATCGGATTCCTCCGAAAATTCAGCATATGCATTCCTTGCGACAAAATGTCGATTGGTATTGCGTTTCAGCAAGATCCGCCTCAAGGTGGCGCCACTGGGTCTTGTTCCAACTTCTGTACATGTCCGTTCGTGTCCGTTCATATCCTATCAAATTCTTCGCAAACGATAACTTCCAAATGCTTTTTCGGATTCGTCCGAAATTTGGCATATGCATTCCGTGCAACAACACGTCGATTGGTATTGCGTTTCAGCAAGTTCTGCCTGAAGGAGGTGACACTATGTCATTGGTTTGTTCCATCCTTCTGTGGGTATTCGTGCGAATTCTCGCAAGCAATGGAAAATGAAAAACGTCATCGGATTCCTCCGAAATTCGGCATATGCATTCCTTGTGACAAGATGTCGATTGGCATTGCGTTTCAGCAAGATCTGCCTGTACTTGGCGCTACTAGGGCTCATTCCGTTCTTCCGTGCGGAAAGCGATAACTTTGAAACAATTTGTCTGATTCTTCCGAAATACTCTACCTTTCCGGGTGATAACTTGAGAAGCGCTCATCGGTTTCTTCTCAAATTTGGCATGCATGTACCATGCCACGAGATGTTGCTTGGGATTGCGATTCGCTCACTTGCATTAACAGGAGGCGCCACCTGGTGGCAAAACCCAACATTTTCTTCCGGGTAATAATTTGGGAACCGCTCATCGAATTCTAATCAAATTTGGTATGAATACACCATGACATAAGATATCACTTGCTATTGCGTTTCGTCCACTTGCTCCTACAGTTGGCGTCACCTGGTGTCAAAATCTAAATTTGGTTTCTTATCCAATTTGGTATGCAGATACCATGCCATGAGATACCCCCTGGGATTGTATTTCGCTTACAGGTGGCGCCATCTGGTGAAAAAATCTGAAATTTGTTTCCGGGCAATAACTTGTTCAATAACAGTTCATCGGATTCTTTTCAAATTTGGTATTCATATGCCAAAAGATTTCGCATGGTATTGTGTAACGCACACTTGCGCCAACAGGTGGCGCCCCCTGGTAGCAAAATCTAAATTTGTTTGCTGGACAATAACTTGAGGACCCTCCTCGGATTCTTCTCAAATTTGATATACAGATACCATGCCATGAGATGCTCCTTGGGATTGTGTTTCACTCGCTTTTGCTTGGAGGTCACATGCACCACTTGATGGAAAAATCTAAATTTGGTTTCCGGGAAATAACTTGAGAACTGCTCATCGGATTCGTTTCAAATTTGATATGCATATACCAGGCCAGGAGGTGATGCTTGGAATTGCGTTTCGCTCACGTGCGCCTACAGGTGGCGCCACTTGGTGGCAAAATTTAAATTTGGTTTCCAGGTGATAACCCCTCTTCAGATTATTCTCACAGTTCGTATGCCGATACCGGGCCATGAGATGTCGCTTGGGATTGCGTTTCTCCCACTTACATTTGCAGGTGATGACACCTGGTGGCAAAGTCTAAATTTGTTTCCCAGGTAATATGTTAAGGACGCCTTCAGATTGTTGTCAAATTTGGCTTGCAGATAATATGCCATGAGATGTCACTTGGAGTTGCATCTCGCCCACTTGCGCCTACAGCTGGCAAAATCTAAATTTGCTGATTAGGGGGTCATCATATAAGCACGCTTGGAAACATATAACAAAGAATTCCCACCACTCACACACCAGCTAATACCTCATGAGTCAAACAGTAACTCTCATTATGTAAAATGTATAGCAAGCGCATTGTAGCGTAGGAAGATGATTTGACCTGGGCTGGGGGCGGGATGTCCCCAGATACCATCATAGTAATACGTGCCAAAGGCTGATCACGCCGGGAGGATTAGGAGGTCTGGTGGCATTCCCCCCCCCCTCCTCCCCGGATTTTTGTTTAATTCTAGAGTCCATTTGCCGTGATCTGGATCATATTCAAAGGTTTCTTTCAGATACTAAATATTGGGCCACTTTTATATTTATAAACGCGTCTTGAGAGACACAGTTGTTGACAGACAAATTTTCGATGAATAAGCAGAGTAAATATTGTAGCTGGAGCTGGAAAAAGTGATAAACTAATAGTATTTACATAAATGTCGTGCTTCACTGCTTCGAAACTATATTACACAACAATCAACGTTAAGTCAGCCGTTCAGTCGATCTGAAAACCTGAGAAGGCGGAAAGACCCTTCCGCTTTCTAAGCCTATGAAGTAGCAGTTGCCTTCAACATGTATATCCTTCGAGACCAACAATGCTCTCAAAACTATCGCAGCCTTTTCGTGGGGGACCACAGGCCCGCAAAAAAGATTATGGCGGGCTTCGTTCTCAATTCTGATTGGTCAGTCGCGACACGCCTCCAGCAAGAGAGGTCACGCACTGATCAGCTGTCGTGATTGACCAATCAGAATTGAGAACGAAGCCCGCCATAATCGGGCTGTTCCTAGATGGATGGACAGTCTGGTTGGATTTTGAATCGCCCGGCAAAGGTAAAAAATTGCACAAATTTACTAATTTGACGACGGAAATATATAAAGTGATACTCGTAGAATATGCTGATGTATTTTGTTTGGCGATAAACCGTTTATTTCTCGATTCACCCAAAGTCCGTTTCTCACCTTGATGTGGATTTATATAAAGCATGGGGTTATATATAGAGACCCCATATTTCGACACTTCCCCGTAATACCACCGTCCACACCCCCCAAAACTCTTGTGTTGCGGGCCTGTGTGGGGGACCTAGCATCCTCTGGCTGCTTGTTGAGGATAATTTCGATGTGTAAAAATAATGTACAAGCAACGTGTGGACTGTTTCCCAAGATTGCATATTAAGCCTACATATTTTCCAGATTATCTGAATGATTTAACAATAGCCCAATGGACTCCAATACATTTCGTCTATCAGTTATTGTCTATACTCAGCATTCATGCATTGCATAAGATGTATTTTTAGAACTTTGACAACTAAGTTAACAAAGATGTGATCTAGTGGGGTTGACTGTAGTTCTCTCATATAAGGAATACATAGAAAGCTAGGCCAGGTCAGCATTTGCCAAGGCTTTAATTGATAGGAAATTTTTTACCCTGATGACCAAATTCTTAGCTCTAAATATACTCTTTTATATAGTTCAGAGAGCTTAGAATTAACATATAGAATTTGACCTTTAGAAAATAGGTCAACGTCAGTGACATTCAACAGACTTCAGGTCCAGGCATATGTGGTATAAATTGGAAAATGTAGATATAATCGATCATTACATATCCTACTAAATAGAATCTGGCCTGCATACAATGTCAAGGTCGGTTATCTTTAGTACAGTTCTGGACCATCACCAGACTATATAGTATACATAGTTTCATTTAGAAAGCCTAGCCATGTTTCTTCATGTTATATCATAATAAAATCTGGCCTGCATACAATGTCAAGGTCGGTTATCTTTAGTACAGTTCTGGACCATCACCAGACTATATAGTATACATAGTTTCATTTAGAAAGCCTAGCCATGTTTCTTCATGCTATATCATAATAAACACATGACCTTGAAAAAATAGGTCAAGGTCGATCAACTGGGATAGGCTTCTACTCATTCACCAGCTGCATAGGTAATATGAATTTGGTGACCCTAGCTCTAAGCCCTCAAAAAAACCCTGTAGCAAATACTAGAATTTGACCTTGATGAAATAGGTCAGGGTCGATCATTTTCAATAGACTTCTGGCCCTTCACCAGATGCATACTGGGTATGAATTTACACTGCCTGGCTATAATCCTTCTCGAGATATCGTGTCTACAAGAAAGAAAAATAGAAGGAAAATACCCTTCAGACAAACTTTGCCAGAGGGGTAAAAATTGTATAATGTCAGCGGTAAAGGAAATCAGATTTATTGAAGATTTTGTTTCTAGTAGTGCTTTAGTATCCGACTGTTATATATGTCACATGTTTTTTATGACAAAGGTCGCGACCTCATAAATGAAAGGAAAACGTGTGACAATAAAATTATTTACTTTATTTGACAATATGCCAAACCAATTAGCGCATTTAATGGTATTTGCAAAATACGATAAGCTGGACTTCACATGATTCTCTCGATTTTTGATTGGTTTATCCATTGTTGAAAGCTGCACTATTAGACAATCGTACTACTTCATTGGAAAATTATATAAGCCTAGTATTTACACACGTATAGGTTAGTTCTCTACATCAAACTACTTCTTCAGACATAAATTTTTTATAAAGCGCGCTAATATTGCTGTACCTCACCGTTGTAATAGTTTCTATGCTATAAACACGGACAGTCTGATCGTTCTGGCCGACGTAGAAATGACGTAGACACACTCAAATAGTACCGGCACTATTTTTATCAGCATTCCGTAAATTCCCGGATGGATGGAGAACCCCCGGCTGAGCACTGATTTCACTGTTTTGACATATTTCTGTTCATCTCCCGTGACTCGAGCCTGCCCGAGATCCGGTGGCTAGGCGAACTGCCAACATCTTCCAGAAACACTGTGAAATCTTCACGAAGATTCTATCGTTGTGGGAATGGCAGGTTCGAAGCAGATACGAAACAGACTGCTGTCTGAAATGACACAAAAATGCCGAAAGCATTAGTTCATCAAGTTAAAGGAATGGCCTAATATGGTTTGTAGCCGGCTCATATAACACAGTTAAGAGAATGTATGATTGCATCTTTCTTTAGTGCTGATCCGGTGGTATCTGCCACCAGAATACACTAAAACTCATTAAATACAATTTGTCTCTCCGCATTTGTGAAAAATATAGATGTAAACCTAGAAACATATTAGATATGATCTTAACATGACGGACTCACAGTATACTCTCCTGGATTGTAGGATACAACACAGGTTACTAAAGATCAGGTCTGTCTATGCCAGAAATATCTCGCTCGATCCCACTATCTTTAGAAATATCTTCTGATATTATTAGACGAGTAATTGAAGACAGACTCCGCGGGATGTTTCTTCGACGAGTTTAGCTGTTTACATATGGTCCGCATGAAAGCTGTGAATGTTTCTGTACGAATATAACTGTAGGCAGTACTATATCACAGATAAAAGAGGTAAAGAGACCGTTGATGGCGGAGCCCCAAAGGGAGGAAGAACTTTTTAGGATCAAAATAAAAACATACAACAAAAATGATATAGATATGAGCTGCGATATTTGAAGGCAGTCATCGTCTGGCATCGTCTTTAACCCTATCTGACCTGGGCGATTTGTGGAGTATCGCTGCCTGGGGATGGAGGGGGTTTGGGAGTTTGGGGGGGAGGACAAAGTAAAACAATCTCCGCATAAATTGCATGATAAATTAGTAAATAGTAAACTGATGTGAAACCAGCTTTTGCCCACTTTTTTTCCAGCGGAAAAGGAGAAATTATGAAGATAACTGACGAAAAAAAAAATCACTTTTCTAGTACCCCATATGGTCGCCATTTTGAATTTACCCATGATTCACTGCGTAGGAGGTTATGCAGATAGGTTCAAAATGACTCCAATATCTTAAACTACAAAGTGACAGCTCTCAAGTTTTTGTCGTTCTGGGGATAGGAACAAAAAACAACAGGGTGGGGAGATGGAGGGGGGGCGGGGGGGGGGGAGCCAGGAGGATTAAAATAGATTGCTTTTTCTCACGGTCTTAATTGTGTTAAACCTCTACTTTAATTGACGGCAGACAAACTGTACAACAAAAATAGAAAGATTTAAAGTATAATTTCATAAATTCATTTTTGCGTAATAAATTGTCGCTGAAAAAGTGAATAACCTCAAGAGATAAATTGATGATCATCTAAATTTCTATATTTTCTGTTTACCTTGATTCGTCAAGTTCCATGTGTTGAAGAGCACATGTAAGATGGCCAGCCGTCAAAATATCCACCAAGAAGCAGCAAATGGGTTGTTAACAAAGTCAACGACAATACATAATCCTTGTCACAGTCTCCAACTAACATTGCATCTACAGTCATTATCACATATAAAACGATCATACAAATAGCTTGTCCGAAATCCATCGTTTCCATAGTACAGAAATCCTGAAATGTATCAGTTTTTTTCTTTGTCGAATAAATGTTTTTTTGGTCTATACATGGAATTCGAGCAAGGTAGCGTAACTTGTTTTATCCCCGCCGAAATTCGAGTTGACAGTGACCCGAGTGTTCTTGCCGTAGTGTTGGCCCATGCTGACATTGGCCTCCCATAGACCTTTCTGTCCACTTTCGTTCAGGTGGGTCCACTCGTCACCAGCCACCACAGCCACGGCTTTAGCGTTCGGGACAGACATCCTGAATCGGACAGTTGGTCCCCTGACGTCCTTATGGAGCACCAGTGGTTCGAACAAATAGCAGCCATCTTTCCACTGAGCGTACTGCTTGGGGTAGGCGTACGCCGATTTAATAATCCTCGGACATTCGATGATGTAGTTGTATACGCCAATGAGCTGATTTCCAGGGTCTTTGGCTGGGAGAGCATAGATCTGCAACTTCCAGAATCCTTCTTTTGGCAAGGTGATGACATACGTTAGAACAGAACCCTTGGACTGGGTGAACACAAACTCTGTGCTTTCCTTTTCCGATGCCACATTAATTAGGGATGCCGTGGTTTTACAAGCATCTGTGTACCCGAGTTTCACCTCCACTTCATTGCCTTGTAATCGAATAACGGGATCGGAATGACTGAGTACGCTGAGTCCGTATTCCTTGAATTTCGGTTGAGCACCCAGATAGCCGTTGGGCAACTCTGGAATCTGTTTCTGTTGCATGATCAGTATGAAAAGTTAAGGCTTTACACGAACTAAAAGAATCGACAATCACAGTTAACGAACAAAAACAGCTAGCACAGCTCTTTACTTCGCCAGCAAAGTATGCAGCAGAACTGGGCTGAATGATGCGGCTCCACTTACATCTTCTTAGAAAACCTCGCAAATCAAATCTCATTATCCCTAGAGTAGCCAATGGCACAAGAGATGAGCCAGTTTCTCCTCCCCTATGTCTATCGTTTTTGGTAAGTATTTGTGCCCCGTGTTAGTGCTCTAAGATACAGGCATGTGGCTTGAACTCCTCAGTTTCCAAAAATACTCCGCCCTCATTTAAGGTTTATACTTATCACTTTATCTCCACTGCGCATCGCACAGTTTGTCAGCAAAATAGCACCAGAGACCTAAGCTAACAGTCAACAAATTCGTACGGCTTGCACAAACAGCACAATGTTAGAACTAACAATGTTTAAGCCGATCTGAAGCGGCCAGAAATAAAAATAAACAGTAATCATTATACGCGATCATTGCTTAACAAGGGTTTCTTTTAAATTCTGGTTTAATACATACCGTATATTATAGAGATCATAGCACATCGCTGTTGAACAGTTGGATATTGGAAAACTGCACTGAGTATAACTTCACTATGAAACAACTGCATAGGGCTTAGCTCTCCTATGAAGCTTCATTGCGATATATTTGTGGGTGTTTTACGGAAGCCGTGTAAAAATCCTTAACATCGCAACGGCCGTTAATGAGATGTTAATGCTCGATATCACATCGCAAGGAATATCGCTCGAATAATTACGATGCTAAAAGGCGATTATTTCGATATTGACAATAGACAAAGAACAAAGCGATGATTACAATCTCAACATCGCAAACTATCCCTTTCTGGGCAGCAATATTCCAGTGGGACCTGCATATGGCGTGTACATATCTCGCCTAGTAGCATTTGCTACATCCTGTGTTAAGTGTAACTATTTTAATCAAAGTCACAAAACATTAGTAGGGCTATACCATCAAGCGCTTCCACTCAAAGTCTCTCGAATTTGGCGATACATATCGCACGCTGATAGCAAAATACGAGCGTATAGCGTGCCAGATTTATGGCGTGACGTTTGGAAACTTGTTTCTTATTCCGCTTAACTCATGGTGTTCATATAGATATTCACAATCAAAGCCTGGCTGAGAAACATCATTCTATAGATAACATCATTCTATAGATAACATCATTCTATAGATAACATCATTCTATAGATAACATCATTCTATAGATAACATCATTCTATAGATAACATCATTCTATAGATAACATCATTCTATAGATAACATCATTCTATAGATAACATCATTCTATAGATAAGAAACATCATTCTATAGATAACATCATTCTATAGATAACATCATTCTATAGATAACGGCTGAGAAACATCATTCTATAGATAACATCATTCTATAGATAACATCATTCTATAGATAACATCATTCTATAGATAACATCATTCTATAGATAACATCATTCTATAGATAACGGCTGAGAAACATCATTCTATAGATAACATCATTCTATAGATAACATCATTCTATAGATAACATCATTCTATAGATAACATCATTCTATAGATAACATCATTCTATAGATAACATCATTCTATAGATAACATCATTCTATAGATAACATCATTCTATAGATAACATCATTCTATAGATAACATCATTCTATAGATAACATCATTCTATAGATAACATCATTCTATAGATAACGGCTGAGAAACATCATTCTATAGATAACATCATTCTATAGATAACATCATTCTATAGATAACATCATTCTATAGATAACATCATTCTATAGATAACATCATTCTATAGATAACATCATTCTATAGATAACATCATTCTATAGATAACATCATTCTATAGATAACATCATTCTATAGATAACATCATTCTATAGATAACATCATTCTATAGATAACATCATTCTATAGATAACGGCTGAGAAACATCATTCTATAGATAACATCATTCTATAGATAACATCATTCTATAGATAACGGCTGAGAAACATCATTCTATAGATAACATCATTCTATAGATAACATCATTCTATAGATAACATCATTCTATAGATAACATCATTCTATAGATAACATCATTCTATAGATAACATAATTCTATAGATAACATCATTCTATAGATAACGACTTCACACGAAAATCATATGGATTAAGAATACTGATCAGCGATACGGATTTGATATTCGTGAAATATCATAATGTTTTGGTGGCATCATTGAAAACTGTTGACCACTTCTCTCTTGCAGGAAACTAGCCTAGTTTTATGTATAATATGATTCATTCCTCTAATTTGGTGCTAGCACTATTTATACTTTGGATTATGGACGCGGAAATTCTTTAATGGACGACGACTGAATATTAAATGACGTATTACACGCTTGTACTGTGAATTTCCAATCATTGTTGATATTTTGTCGAACACAACAGTTGAAAGTTCAATACTGACCAATCAGATACTACATGCGTTATGATTTGTTCCAGTATACAGCCATGGCATGGCGCTAAACATGAATCAGATATGTGTGGTACACTGTCTACAGCAGAACAGATTGGGAAATATAATTATTTGAACTTCGGATCAGGAAACATGACCTCTCGAGAAGATCAGCTCCATGGTCAGCTTCCAGATGGCTATCTTTTAGTAAATTAAAATGATTTGAAATCAGGAAGTATAGGGAAACATGAACTCTACAGGTCGGTCAAATACACTATGGTAATATCGGAACAACATAAACGTTTTTTGTTATTCAAAATTAAAAGAACAAATCTAAAACATTCCACCTGGAAATTGTTACTTAATTTTTATACCGCAGAAAAATTAACACTTTTTCGTATTGATGAAAAGTACACCCGCATGCGTTAGACCATATGGGTAAATAGTGCTTTGTGGCCCGTGGAGTTGCATGTAGACCATGAAGTGTGGGGAGAATGAAACTTGTTACGAGACGTCAGTAGTAGACAAACCGCAAAGACGGTCAGATAGATGTGCACGTGGGATTAAGCGGCTACCTACTCCCCTAAACACTAACCGATACGAGTGGGCATGTGGACGTTGATGAGAAGACTATGAAGAGAAATGAAATCATCAGTAGTAGACAAATTTGCATGTTTCGATGCGCACTCGAGGCATGCCTACCTATATTCCCCTCTACACTAATCCATGGGCGTGTTTATGGTTCTGTTGAAGCTTTCGTTGGATTCAGGACCGTTGTAGGTCAGGTGATATGAGTTACAGCACATTTGATGTCATATTGAAGCTCTTCATGTAAAGTTAAGGGAGATAGCTTTTGTCGACAAATATTGTCATAGGAATAGAGAACAATGGAACCGGTTTAGGCCTGTTTGAAATGGTTAATTATTGAAACACCCGTCTTAACGTATTGACGCTCAAATAGCCAGGGATAAGATCCCACTAAGATGATCTCACTGTGCTGTAACTCATATCACCTGACCTACACACAAACACACTTTTGTCTAACCTTTAATGACTTAACGCAATCAGATGAGAGCGAAAGAGAAATCAACAACAACAAGCATATTGCGTATTACACATTTCTTTATCCCAATATCGCACCCAAGCTGAAGCCGCACTGGGAATGGTATACCGCTCTTCTCAATGAAAACCCACTGTTGCGGTAGACGCTTATTCGGCCATCACCGCCAAAAGATGAGTTGGTGTGGTCAAACTTTTCCAATGAAGAGCCCCCCTTTCACAATCCGCCCTCGTGTTGTGTCAATCGTTGGTCATGTTCGATCTTGTTTGCTCGTTCTGGTCCACCTCTAAGCGTCTGTCCAGGATATTGTAATGTCAACAGTTCATGGAACAGCTGCTTTCGCATTTTGAATGCATTTTCCGGGCCTCGGGGTCTCGATGGACGGTAACCCTATATCCTCTGCCAAGTGAGCTTGATTCTCATGATGGGCCTATGCATAGGATCTATCTTCATGTTCAACGGTCATAGGCGAACATGTTATTCTCTAATGTGGGGAAGCGTGTGGATTACTACAGCTATATATTGTAAATGTTTTCATATACGCACAAGGGACGTAAAATAGGAATGGGATTTTTGATATGGGTTGTTGTGGTGACTGATCACAGCCATCTGTAGACACGTCTGGACTTGCCTGTGCTTGACGAACCGAACAGATTCAAGTCGGAAAATCATAAGTTAAGCTTATCCCGCATAATTCGATCTTCAAACACACGTTGGTACCTTTCAGCTGATATTGCGATATTAAAGGTCGACCACGTTTGTTATTTTGCCCATTGCTATGTAAGGGTAGACATGTCGGCCTTTAACGTCGCATCGCGATGTTGCAATATTAAGGGTCGATCACGTCTGTGTTTGTTCATTCCGATATTAAGGGTCGTTCGATTTTAAGGGTTTTGTTTGGTTTTACTTTAAAAGCTTAAAGATGTAATCAGCCTCAAATCTGGGCTGAAATCGATGTCTCTCAAACTCAGCGAAAGTGACATATGTTACAACAGGTACAAAATGAAACACATCTGACCACAAGAAACTAAACTTGTTTCTACCATTCACGAGAAAATAGAAGGAGTTGATCTTTAAAAATAAACAGCATGGCCTGCCGTTTATTTTTCCACGGCCGTGTCAACAAGCGTATACACGTATGGTGCATTCTACCAACGTATGCTATGCGACATCACCGAACCGTAGGCACGAGCCATGACGCTATCCCATGGCTGCAGCTGTGCAGCATTCAAATTCGAGAGCGTCGCCACGTCACTCATACGTCACGCAGCGACGTCATTTTCCTCTCCGCGTACAACACACACTCAATGGCGAGACAGAAAAGCCGTCGAAGCGGGCAGAGTTACAAATTTCTCTGACAAGATATTCTTGCATTCGTTGTATATGACGATCCCACTGTCATCAAATATAATACATATGATGCTTTGGTGATCTTCCCTGCTGAAAAAACGCACAGGGGAGAGTTTACAAAATCCATCCATTTTGAGGCTGATTACATCTTTAAACGATATTTCTTCTTATGCACAGCATACGTCGATGTATTCACATTTATACAGACTATCATAATTCACAGTGCATATTATTGCCATCAGCTAGTCCTATATATCCCGACTGCAGAATAAGATGCGTGAAAAATGTGAAGAGTAAAATAAAGGTGAATGTATATCACAAATGTGATGTGTACTGTGATACTTGTATCTCTAATTCTAGAAAGAATGCATAAGACTTGCATAAGCTGTAGTTCCGAGTGATGCTAACCATATCGTGTGTGATGGTAACAATCCACACCACCTGTACGTAAGTAGTAGTGTAAGCGTATTACAAGTTAACTTGACCTACTTTTTTGTTCCCCCGGTGGCGGAGTGTGGCGGAACTTTTCGGGGGATTCCCAAGTGGGGGTTTCCCAATGACGATCACGTGATCAAGGCATGTCTAGACTTGTTCTGGGTTGTACAGTTCTGCCATACGGAGGATGGGTACTAGTATTTGAAATAAATAAATTAATTAATTTTAATTAATTACTTGTAAAATGGCGGTGTTTTTAGACGGCGCAAAAGAAAACGAGGCGGTGGGGACGTCACGGGGAGAAAAAACCCTCACATTACCCTTCGGCCACCGCGCAATCCATATAATAATAATAAACATAATCTATAGGTGTTGTACCATGTTAATAGGATCAGTCTAGCATCTGTACCACCCTAGGGTCGAGTGTTTATTGTCCCGTGTAGAAAACAACAAAGAAAATGGCGGCTCCAGGATGGTGCGGGGACGCCCTTTCCCCATCACGGCGTCGACCGTAGCGCCATCTGCACACATTGACGCAAGGGAGACAACTCGTGTGGCCCAAGGATGTGGAAATAGCCGTGTTGGAGCTAGGGGAGCCCCTAGTGGACCGATGGGATCGAGTGAGGTATCAATGTGAAGCCTAGGTGAAGGGGCATGTAATGGGGTGGGTGTGGGGTTGAACTAGCGTTATTCTGCGCATGCGCGGTGGCCGAAGGGTATGAAAATAGCCGTTTTGGAGCTAGCGAAGCCAATAATAGTCCAATGGGATCGAGTGAGGTATCAAAGTGAAGCTTATGTGGAGGGGCATCTGACTGGACTAGCGGCTTGGGCGTTGTCACCATTCTGCGCATGCGCGGTGGCCGAAGGGTATGGAAATAGCCGTGTTGGGAGCTAGCGAAGCCACTAATGGTGCAATGGGATCGAGTGAGGTATCAAAGTGAAGCTTAGGTGAAGGGGCATCTGACTGGACTAGCGGCTTGGGCGTTGTCACCATTCTGCGCATGCGCGGTGGCCCAAGGGTATGGAAATAGCCGTGTTGGGAGCTAGCGAAGCCAATAATGGTCCAATGGGGTCGAGTGAGGTATCAAAGTGAAGCCTAGGTGAAGGGGCATCTGACTGGACTAGTGGGTGTGAACTAGCGTCATTCTGCGCATGCGCATAGACGTTTTGGGGATGTAGGGAGTTACTCATGATCCAATGGGGTCGAGTGAGGTATCAAAGTGAAGCTTAGATGAAGGGGCATCTGATGGGTTGGGTGTGCGGTAGGAATATCATTCTGCGCATGCGCAGACACAATGCGGAGCTCTCGTCCAATCAGAAGCGAGTATTTCAAATTCGTCACAGAGCTGCCAGCCAATCAGAAGCGAGTATTTTGACCCGGTGCATTATGGGCCATATCCAAGATGGCGGCACGTATGTTCAAGATGGCGGCACATCCGGTGTCGAAAACTGGCCATTTCGTCGGGATGTGGTCACCTAGTGTCGAAAACTGGACCTTGTATGGTCCTGCTAGACGTTTTGGAGCTAGGGCAGCCCCTAATGGGTCGATGGAGTTGTATGAGGTATCAAAGTGAAGTATATTTCAAGCATGGGTGGGTGCATGTAAAATTTTTCCTGAAAAAATACGGAACACGGACTTTATCCGAAATTACGTGAAAATGCCTATATGGGGTATGGGGGGTATAGGACCATCCTGGGAAACCTACTTCTCGACATTTGCGGTATAGGTTGTGGGGTCTCGTTTTCTTAGTCTCGTCAAGACAAACATGATAGGAAGTGTCCCGGAGCGAAACGGTGAAATTTTTGAAAAAGTCACCGAGGCCTGGGTAGGCCCATAGGCCTATACTGCATGGCTATGGGTGTATAGGCCCATACGGGGTGGACGTGTTGGGGTCTAGGTGAGTTCCTAATGATCCGATGGGGTCGAGTGAGGTCTTATTTTGAAGCTCTCGTGGAGGAGCAGTTGACTACACTAATGGTTCGTCCGTGTTCAATAGTCTGCGCATGCGCAGCCTGGCCGTAGTATAGAAAGCAGGCATTTTGGGGGGTATGTGGGTGTGTGTTTGGGGTAGAGATGGGCTATTCACGGTTCGAATGGGTCGTGTGAGGTATCAATGTGAAGCTTGTGTGGGGTAGAGTCAGAATGGCGTGTTTTTAAGTGCAAGTCGCGTCAATCTGCGCATGCGCAGCCTGGCCGTAGTAGAGAAAACAGGCAATTTTGGGGGTATGTGGAAAGGATCCCATCATCAGAATCTGTCCGTCATCTATTTGACCCAGAATCTCTTTCCTCAAGGGAAGGCGTCCAGAGATATTGCCTTGAACTACCAATACTTCGTGTTGTTCTCCAATCTTGGTCCGAATGCGTCGTATGAGGTGTCATATTGTAGCAACGCCCGCCAACGCCAAGCTTAACGCTTCAACGCCCTGGTGAAATAGCTCAGAAGTTCTGATTTTCTAGATATTCCATGGAATTGACACCAATTCATCGAAATGCCGTGACGCCCGTCAACGCCCGTTGTTACGCCTTAACGCTCTTACATAACGCCTTGACGCCATGATATAGACCGGAGAGAGAACAACAACAACAACAAGGATGACACATGAGAGAACAACAACAACAAGAAGTTTTTTCACATAGTTTATTTTTCCCAATGTCACATCATACCCACGCTGGGGGAGCCGCGTTGGGTATGTTTACAACTCAAAAAGACTCTTGCCCAATCATAGGCCACCATTTGCATGTTTCATATTCGTTCCTGGCCGTTAGATGTATTCTTGTCCAATCAGAAGTCGCCATTTCAGCAAGTTCCATCTTCGACCATGTTCGCTCTGAACCGTTTATTCTAATCATCGTCGGACAGGCCTGGATATTCTTCGGGCAGCATGTCCTGAAACAGTTGTTTGCGCATTCTGATCGCATTTTTCAGGGCCTCGGTGGGTGGTAGCCCCATAGCCTCTTCCAAGTGACGCTTGGTCTTCATGATGGACCTGTGCGTGGGATCGCCTTTCATTTCAAGCGGTAGTAAGATATACTGTTCATAGATCGCCATGGCTGTTTTCCTGATGCGGGGGCGCATTTGGGTGTACGTCTGTTGTAAATTATTTTCTCCGGCGTCCTCAATCGCTGCAGCGTAAGTATTGATAGCTGCTGTCACAATACGATCCCAGAAGGTAGGTTCTGCCTCACTTTCCACGGACGTATGCTGACTATCTGAGGTCAAGCTCCCCGCATCACTAGACTCTCGGCAATCTCTGTTTCGGTATCCGTCGGTACACTCTCAGCAGTCTCTGTATCAGCATCCGCCTCAACGGACTCCTCAGAGTCTTCAATCCCATGTATAGTTTTCTGGTGTCGCATCGTATCGTAATGTCTGGTGAACGTGCGTTCGCACTCAGAGCAGGTATAAGTCATGTTGACGGTTGAACGTCGACTGTGCGTGTTTTTGGAAATACGCTCGCTTTTATAGAGAGTAACGCCCGTCAACGCTTAGCTTAACGCTTCAACGCCCTGGTGAATTAGCTCAGAAGCTCTGATTTCCATGGAATTGACACCAATTCATCGAAATGCAGCGACGCCCGTCAACGCCCGTCGTTACGCCTTAACGCCCGTCTCAACGCCTTAACACACTTTCTTAACGCTTTAACGTCGTTTAATGATGCGTTCAAACAAATGTTGCTTTTGTGCTATTGCTCTGACATACGCCGACATTTTGCAGCCGCCATGTTGGATCCGCCATTTTGGAACAGCCATCTTGGATATGTCCCATAATGCACCGGGTCAAAATACTCGCTTCTTATTGGACGAGAGCTCTGTGACGGATTTGAAATACTCGCTTCTGATTGGTGTACGTCGCTAAAGGTGACCGGAACTGACCTTTGATCCCGGCGCGCGAAGGTCGGTTGAACGTCGACTGTGCGTGTTTTTGGAAATGCGCTCGCTTTTATAGACAGTAACGCCCGTCAACGCTTAGCTTAACGCTTCAACGCCCTGGTGAATTAGCTCAGAAGCTCTGATTTCCATGGAATTGACACCAATTCATCGAAATGCAGCGACGCCCGTCAACGCCCGTCGTTACGCCTTAACGCCCGTCTCAACACCTTAACGCCCGTCTCAACGCCTTAACGCCCGTCTCAACGCCTTAACACACTTTCTTAACGCTTTAACGTCGTTTAATGATGCGTTCAAACCAATGTTGCTTTTGTGCTATTGCTCTGACATACGCCGCCATTTTGGAGCCGCCATGTTGGATCCGCCATTTTGGAACCGCCATCTTGGATATGTCCCATAATGCACCGGGTCAAAATACTCGCTTCTGATTGGACGAGAGCTCTGTGACGGATTTTAAATACTCGCTTCTGATTGGTGTACGTCGCTAAAGGTGAACGGAACTGACCTTTGACCCCGGCGCGCGCGGTGTAAAGGTTTCCACCGCATCCGTCACAGAGCTCTCGTCCAATCAGAAGCGAGTATTTTGAACCGGTGCATTATGGGACATATCCAAGATGGCGTTTCCAAAATGGCGGATCCAACATGGCGGCTCCAAAATGGCGGCGTATGTCAGAGCAATAGCACAAAAGCAACATTCGCTTGAACGCATCATTAAGCGACGTTAAAGCGTTAAGAAAGTGTGTTAAGGCATTGAGACGGGCGTTAAGGCGTTGAGACGGGCGTTAAGGCGTTGAGACGGGCGTTAAGGCGTTGAGACGGGCGTTAAGGCGTTGAGACGGGCGTTAAGGCGTAACGACGGGCGTTGACGGGCGTCGCTCCATTTCGATGAATTGGTGTCAGTTCCATGGAAATCAGAGCTTCTGAGCTAATTCACCAGGGCGTTGAAGCGTTGACGGGCGTTACTGTCTATAAAAGCGAGCGTATTTCCAAAAACACGCACAGTCGACGTTCAACCGACCTTCGCGCGCCGGGGTCAAAGGTCAGTTCCGGTCACCTTTAGCGACGTACACCTATCAGAAGCGAGTATTTCAAATCCGTCACAGAGCTCTCGTCCAATCAAAAGCGAGTATTTTTGACCCGGTGCATTATGGGACATATCCAAGATGGCGGTTCCAAAATGGCGGATCCAACATGGCGGCTCCAAAATGGCGGCGTATGTCAGAGCAATAGCACAAAAACAACATTTGTTTGAACGCATCATTAAACGACGTTAAAGCGTTAAGAAAGTGTGTTAAGGCGTTGAGACGGGCGTTAAGGCGTTGAGACGGGCGTTAAGGCGTTGAGACGGGCGTTAAGGCGTAACGACGGGCGTTGACGGGCGTCGCTGCATTTCGATGAATTGGTGTCAATTCCATGGAAATCAGAGCTTCTGAGCTAATTCACCAGGGCGTTGAAGCGTTAAGATAAGCGTTGACGGGCGTTACTGTCTATAAAAGCGAGCGTATTTCCAAAAACACGCACAGTCGACGTTCAACCGTCAACATGACTTATACTTGCTCTGAGTGCGAACGCACGTTCACCAGACATTACGATATGATGCGACACCAGAAAACTATACATGGGATTGAAGACTCTGAGGAGTCCGTTGAGGCGGATGCTGATACAGAGACTGCTGAGAGTGTACCGACTGATACCGAAACAGAGATTGCCGAGAGTCTATCTAGTGATGCGGGGAGCTTGACCTCAGATAGTCAGCATACGTCCGTGGAAAGTGAGGCAGAACCTACCTTCTGGGATCGTATTGTGACAGCAGCTATCAATACTTACGCTGCAGCGATTGAGGACGTCGGAGAGGATAATTTACAACAGACGTGCACCCAAATGCGCCCCCGCATCAGGAAAACAGCCATGGCGATCTATGAACAGTATACCTTACTACCGCTTGAAATGAAAGGCGATCCCACGCACAGGTCCATCATGAAGACCAAGCGTCGCTTAGAAGAGGCTATGGGGCTACCACCCACCGAGGCTCTGGAAAATGCGATCAGAATGCGCAAACAACTGTTTCAGGACATGCTGCCCGAAGAATATCCAGGCCTGTCCGACGATGATTAGAATAAACGGTTCAGAGCGAACATGGTCGAAGATGGAACTTGCTGAAATGGCGACTTCTGATTGGACAAGAATACATCTAACGGACAGGAACGAATATGACAGGTGCAAATGGCGGCCTCTGATTGGGCAAGAGTCTTTTTGAGTTGTAAACATACTCAACACGGCTCCCCCAGCGTGGGTATGCTGTAACATTGGGGAAAATAAACTATATGAAAAAACTTCTTGTTGTTGTTGTTCTCTCATGTGTCATCGTTGTTGTTGTTGTTGTTGTTGTTCTCTTTCCGGTCTATATCATGGCGTCAAGGCGTTATGTTAGAGCGTTAAGGCGTAACGACGGGCGTCACTGCATTTCGAAGAATTAGTGACAATTCCATGGAATATCTAGAAAATCAGAACTTCTGAGCTATTTCACCAGGGCGTTGAAGCGTTAAGCTTGGCGTTGGCGGACGTTGCTACAAGATGACACCTCATACGACGCATTCGGATCAGGGATGGTCCCTCTCTACACCAAATACCTTCCTTCACTGCCCCAAAATGGCTGGGGAGATAACTCTAATGATAGACAAGCCCCGTTTAAGCCCGGCGACCTATATACCCCCCATACCCCATATAGGCATTTTCCCAGATTGTTCGATAAAGTCCGTGTTCCGCTTTTTTTTCAGGAAAAATTTTACATGCACCCACCCATGACTGGATGCCCCTTCACATAGGCTTCACATTGATACCTCATACAACTCCATCGGCCCATTAGGGGCTGCCCTAGATCCCAAAACGTCTATTTCCATACCCTTTTCCCACAATTCCCTGCCTGCGCATGCGCAGAATGGTGACAACGCCCGAGCCGCTAGTCCAGGCAGATGCCCCTTCACGAATGCTTCACTTTGATACCTCACTCGACCCCATTGGTCCATTAGTGGCTCCCCTAGCTCCAAAACGTCTATTTCCATACTCTTTGGCCACCGGGCATGCGCAGAATGCCGATATTTCAACCCCACACCCAGCCCATTTGATGCCCCTTCACGAATGCTTCACTTTGATACCTCACTCGATCCCATTGGACCATTAGTGGCCCCCCTAGACTCCAAAACGTCCACCCCTTATGGACCTATACACCCATAGCCATGCAGTATAGGCCTATGGGCCTACCCAGGCCTCGGTGACTTTTTTCAAAAATTTCACCGTTTTGCTCCGGGACACTTCCTATCGTGTTCTAAATGACGAGACGTGAAAAACAAATCCAAACAACCCTACCGCAAATGTATAGAAGTAAGTTTTCCAGGATGGTCCTATACCCCCATAGCCAGCCTATATACAGACCTCGGTGACGTTTTTCAAAAATTTCACCGATTCGCTCCGCGACCCTTCCTATCATGTTCTAAATGTCGAGACGTGAAAACGAGACCCCAGAACCCCACCGCAAATGTATAGAAGTACGTTTCCCAGGGGGACAAACATTGATCCTATACCCCCAGTATGGGACTATATGGGGCTATATCGTACTTTTTCAAAAATTTCACGGATTCGCTCCGGGACACTTCCTATCGTGTTCTAAATGACGAGACTAAGAAAACGAGACCCCACAACCCTACCGCAAATGTATAGAAGTACGTTTCCCAGGGGGACAAACATTGATCCTATACCCCCAGTATGGGACTATATGGGGCTATATCGTACTTTTTCAAAAATTTCACCGATTCGTGCCGGGACACTTCATATCATGTTCTAAATGACGAGACGTGAAAAACGAGACCCCACAACCCTACCGCAAATGTCTAGAAGTACGTTTCCTATTAGGTTCAACATTGGCCAGTGCGCCAGTATGGGCCGTAGACATATATAGACCATTTTCAACTTTGGCTTGTAGGCTATAGCTCGTGGCGTAATGGATAACGTGTCTGCCTCTAGATCGAGGAGACCCGGATTCGAGTCCCACTAGGACCCTTTCGTTGTAAAGTGTTTATTAATTAATTAATTTATTTATTTATTTATTAAAATTAATTAATTAATTTATTTATTTATTAAAATTAATTAATTAATTTATTTATTTATTAAAATTAATTAATTAATTTATTTATTTATTTATTAAAATTAATTAATTAATTTATTTATTTATTTATTTATTTATTCTGAAGATACCCATGACATGACTGAAAAGAGCCTCACTCGGCCCCATCGGACCATGCAGCGTATTTCCAGTCTAGGGACTAGTTTTTCTCCGCGGAAGCTTTTTCCCGCGACCGCATCACCGCCAGGACCGCATCACCGCGGAGGAATACATCCCCTTTTCCAGAAAATTCAAGATGGCCGTCCACACCGCCTCAAAAATTCAAGATGGCGGCTAATTCAAATCCCCCCTGCATCCAAAGTGTACAGATGGCGCCACCATATGAAGTTGTGACGTCATAGTTACATCCGGGGAGAATACCCGAAATACGCTATATATACTACTTAGCTTAAAAACTTTTAAAAGTTCCCATGATTTCCCGCCTAGGTCAGGTAGGGTTACCGTTCATTGGTTGTCATATTATTCAGACTATGTTGCCACACCATACTACAGCACATGATCTGCTTCACTATATTAGATCAGCCACTGTCTAAAATTGCACATTAATTGAACTGAAAGAAAGACCTGTAGCTTGACCAAGAGATCTTTCTTTGATTCTCATGTCTTTTCGTAGCTTTTGGGACGCCATCTTGGATTGACCCACTTTTTTATACTTAGCTGCCACTCTGACCTGACCAGCAGGGTTTTTTTGTCACCTACAGGTATCACGTGATAAGAAAAACATCATGAAGCTTTGCCCCTCAAGATGGTACCAATAAGTCAAATTTCGGGTCCTAGCTCATGGACTAAATGTAAGAAAATATATCCATGCATGTAGCAAATATACATTTAACTGGAATGCTGCAGATTGATGTTTCCCACTGTAAAATATCAAATGAGATAATGAAGGTTTATACTCATTCATATTTTGATTAGGTTATTATATAGAAAATCATATATGTATCTATTTGAGTTTTTACATTTATCTAAATCAGTTTTGGAAAGTTTACTGTAGGGTCAGTTCACAGGTTTTGATCGGTACGCGTATATAAGGGCGTATCACGGAATTGAGTGGAAGCCAGGAAAACTGACCAGGGATGTAATTGAAGTGGTCAGGAAACACCAACAATTGAAGGTGGCTGATAACAGACTAATGGTATCTGGTACTGCGAGAGACCTGACACTTCAGGTCAAGTTATAGAACTCGATTTACATTGTATGTAGAAATGAAAATGATAAAGGTCTTCTAGTTTATATGTAAGCTAGAGCCTACATGATTACGGTACGGTATTAAAGTGACCAGATCAGGCCACAGCTTTGCTTAATTAACAACCAGTGGCAAGTGTTTATTCCGGCAGGTCCCTAATTAACTGTTTGGGTCCTGTGAGTTAAGAGTTTCGTACCAGCCTATGTGAAGTGTTTTATTTACTGGTCTGTATAAAACCGTGGTGTTTTGTACAATGATTTAGACTTGAACAACTGTCTCCCTTGAGCATGGCATCGCTCATTGTAAGAAGTGAAATGTTCGTATACATGTATGTTCGTATACTGTACGTACAAGCCATACTTGCTATGTTTACCAGCGAATAAATGCGAGTTTATTGTGAAGAAACATCGATCTTGTGTCAAATCTTTAGAGGCAACTCTAGAGTCGAACGAGCACTTCTGGTACAGGGTTATATAGAGATCATCCCCTTGTCTATCACCTTTACGTAATCAACTGATAGGACACTAAAATTCTATATTGGCGGCCCCCGACGAGACAAAGAAATCAAGATTGATGAGGCAAAGCAGGTATGGCGGAGCAACCGATCCGTGCCCACGAATTACAGGAGATCGCATAAGATAACAGCATTGATAAATTCTGTACGTGAGGACAATGCGGTCAGTGAGAGAGCACGGTTGTATTGAGAAAAATTACGGGACTAATTCCCAACCCACGACAGAGGTGTGAATTCGTGATGTCCGACTTGAGGGCATCGAGCTATTGGACTGTGCACTGTGCTATCATGACACGGAATTCTCAACTTTCTCCAATCTACCATCATGTAGTTTTTGCGAACTTTGACAGCGTGCTGCAAACGATTGCGTTTGGCACTTTGTGTTCCAGAAAAGGTAAAATGAGCCTATGGGACATGCTATTGATTTGACGCAGAACTGTACGACGGTGCTGGATTACGGCGGAGATGTCATGGAGATGTGGACTACAGCAGCAGTTCAGCAGGCTTGAGGCCTGTAAAAACAGATAAGTTTTCGTCACACCTTTACCCTTCCCTTCTGGCATAATATTAAGGATGTTTGGTGATATGATGCGGGCAGGTGCCAACCACGCCTGGCACCAACGGAGAGGCGGACAAGGAGTATCTGTCAACGCCCACCAATTGATCAATGAAGTGTCCGGCCCCATCATCGACAGTGACCGACGAAAATATGGACCAGGACAATCAGATTGAACTCTAAATTTTTAAAATTCATTTGTGTTCGATTTCGCGTGAAAATGTGTATTTTCATATTGTCGTTCTTGGTGACGTGACAGCGTGTACCAGAAACCTATGGACAGAGTCCTTTCCGTGGAACAGTATATCTACAGGTATAGTTTGATTCATTTCATTTAACAGGTAAATGGCCGTAGTGATTGAAAAGATAACTGTGTTGTGATATATTCTCTGCCTGGACTTCCCTGAACTTTCTGCTTGACGTTGTGAAATTCTCACTGATCGAAAATAGAACGTGTGATGAACAGTATATAAATTTACAGGAATGGGTCATACCCTTATGAGCTCAAAGACAATTTACTTAGATAACTTTCTCGGAACATTTTGGACTGAATCCTCAATCAGGTTGGTAACATATATTGAGCAATCATGTTATATATATACCATAATAGTGCCTTATATGAATTGTTGATATCTCTCGTATATTGTGCATGTTTTGTTTAAGTATGGATAATACTGCATGCCCAATGGTGAAATTGGTAGATTATATGAATTCCTTGGTGACTGGTAAAGTTAGTAAATTGCAGTTTGGTAAATCTAGCCTCTGAAGTTTTCACGATAATATTGTGAAGTAATTCCACAATGATTTTTATTTTATTAGGATGTTATCGCGATTAGTTGCCATAATAGTGTTAGCTGGTAAGCTAAAATACGTAACGTAATATTGGCTGAATAGAAATAGAATTATCGCGTACATGATCGACAGGTCCTACACTGAGTACATGTACATGTAAGTACTAGTAGCTTGAAGTCTATGGAAGCCTGTTCGCGTTCATTGACGAACCATCATAATTCCCGATTCGGCTATGAGAGCCTGGATGTCGTGAAGTTTTGTGATTAGTTGTTTATTTTGGGTCCTCAGATATAAGTCTAAGATAGTGGATGACAAATTGGTTTCAGTTAACGCGTATTGACAACTTTGTAAGTCTATTACATATTGTGTCCAGTTAACCATGAATCTCTGGCTTTCATTATGAGTAACACGCAAGTCCAAATGTTAACATTTTGCGGATGGAATACCGTATATGACACTAGCACAGGCGATGCTAGAGAAATCCGGTACTTGAGTGACAGTTATGGAGGACTGTTTGAGACATAACTACCTAACTACAGAATGATTGTGTCTATGGTGAATATTTTTATAAAGACATTGTTGGTGTACGATATTTGAGAGTGTTTGGTTGCAATTTTCAATGATTTCTAACAAGTTCAGTGAACGCGATTGATTTGGATATTTCGGTAATCCGGTGGTCTGCATTATTGACATACATCAGTAGAGTTTGAAAATAAGCCAGCTGAATCAAAATCTGTTAGTTGATTTCGGAACCTATTCTAAATTTTATGTTGAAAGACCATCTAGTAATTCTTGCTAAGGAGATAAGATTATATTTATTTGAAGGCAATTTCGTTGATGTGGAGGCAGATGCCTAATGAAATCCATATCGTTTGTTTTGTATTACCATAATGACCTGTGAGGTTATAAAGTTGGTAACATCGTGTAAGGGTGCGCTGATTTAGTTGGATATTTTGAGAATATCCATGGAATATGAGACGATATGACTATCAAGTTAGGCTGTGCAACTGTTGCTAATGAGGCGCTCTTACTTGATAAATTTTTCGGTAGTCGTGATGTCTGATTAAGCTTGAATTTGGATTGAGCATCGCTATGCTAACATAGTCAATTCTCGCTGATAACTATGATAGTTATGATTTATTTTAGACATTTTTCTCGGTACTGTCGTTCATTACTGTAGTTGGTCAAGATGTTTCGATTAAGTCGACGTGATCGTTCCTATTCGACTTTCTTCTGGATGATATTGTACATAACGAACCTTGAATTTGTCTGTTCGCTAGATGAGCATTGAGTAGTGTGTTATTTTGGCTAATGCACTTTTGATTTTACTTTTGGGTACCGCGCGAAGGGCTGTTGAGCCATGCCTAGAATGGCTGTTGAGCCATGTTTAGAAGGGCTGCTGAGCCTTGCATTTTTGAATAATGCATTTATGAGTTTTGAATACCACGTGAAGGGCTGATAGGCCAGGGCGTGCCGTATACGAAGGGTTGATGGACCATGTTTGTTTGTTTGTTTTTGGATGCCGTATACGAGAATATATGGCTGCGCACATGTGACTTGTGGCGCATTAGCAATGTTGGGTCACGTGATTTGTAGTATTTCCGTGGGGATCGCGAGAAATTAGCTTCAAGTTCAACTGGGCAGTATTCTGCTAACAAAGTTTATACTTGTGAATTTGGTGACCAACATAGATTATTTTTGTCATAACGGCATGTTGTACGTCATGCATTGATGCGATTTGGAACTAAAGCGTTGATATTATAATATAAAATTATGCAGTAACACCTAGGCATATTACATGTATATCTACTCTAGCCGATCGGATAGAGTGAGTGATATATGTTGTCGGGGAGTCTTCTTCTCTGCTGTGTTCCGATGGGACGGTTAATTTAAATCCGTCATTTTATTTGGCTTTGGCCAATCCTTCCCAAGTTTCATGTTTTGAATTGAGGTTAGAGTTTATCTTTATGCCCTTGTGTGAGATTCGGGATTGAATATTGTTTGAATCCTGCATCTTATTTGTTTATAACATGTCTTTATTAGATCTGAGCATTTAGTTGTGTAATCGTGTAACTGCATATTATGCATGGTGGTATAATCGCATCTTAAGTTTGAGTTTTCTCAACCTTCAATTGACATGGTGTTGGAAAAGTAAGTTATGTGTCATCTGCGCATGATGGACACGTAACTCCTGGTGGGGATGATATGTGGAATTTGTATGGTTATTGAGGGACGCCTCACATTTTGAATTTCACATTTGCCCTAATCAATTTTTGGAAGTTTATTATTTAATTCATGTCAATTGATCGTTTCATTTTTTTTATTATTCTTTGGTATCTGATATATCTATTTTTGAATTCATTGTTTGATGTTGGAAAGATAGTTAAATGTCATCCCTGCAGGATGGACATCTAACTTCCGGTGGGAAGGATGTGTAAAATATCAAATGAGATAATGAAGGTTTATACTCATTCATATTTTGATTAGGTTATTATATAGAAAATTATATATGTATCTATTTGAGTTTTTACATTTATCTAAATCAGTTTTGGAAAGTTTACTGTAGTGTCAGTTCACAGGTTTTGATCGGTACGCGTATATACAGTACTTATGTTAAAGTTGGGGGCGTATCACTAAATTGAGTGGAAGCCAGGAAAACTGACCAGGGATGTAATTGAAGTGGTCAGGAAACACCAACAATTGAAGGTGGCTGATAACAGACTAATGGTATCTGGTACTGCGAGAGACCTGACACTTCAGGTCAAGTTATAGAACTCGATTTACATTGTATGTAGAAATGAAAATGATAAAGGTCTTCTAGTTTATATGTAAGCTAGAGCCTACATGATTACGGTACGGTATTAAAGTGACCAGATCAGGCCACAGCTTTGCTTAATTAACAACCAGTGGCAAGTGTTTATTCCGGCAGGTCCCTAATTAACTGTTTGGGTCCTGTGAGTTAAGAGTTTCGTACCAGCCTATGTGAAGTGTTTTATTTACTGGTCTGTATAAAACCGTGGTGTTTTGTACAATGATTTAGACTTGAACAACTGTCTCCCTTGAGCATGGCATCGCTCATTGTAAGAAGTGAAATGTTCGTATACATGTATGTTCGTATACTGTACGTACAAGCCATACTTGCTATGTTTACCAGCGAATAAATGCGAGTTTATTGTGAAGAAACATCGATCTTGTGTCAAATCTTTAGAGGCAACTCTAGAGTCGAATGAGCACTTCTGGTACAGGGTTATATAGAGATCATCCCCTTGTCTATCACCTTTACGTAATCAACTGATAGGACACTAAAATTCTATACCACGTATGTTATTTGATATGATCGATGTTAGTCGATTGATACTAAATAACCTGGTGTTGCCTCTTTTGGAAGGTGCCTACTACATATCAGGCCTTCATAATCGCGTTACTTCAAGTAGTTCATCAGCTGTCGTGATTTCATTATCAACGTTACCAGTAGTTATCCCATCAGTTTTCGTCTGATTTGTTGATGTACGAGGAAGCGCATTCACATCTTTAGATTCGCCTCTTGATATTTGCTGAAGACAGATAGTGCCATCAATGCTGTTTGAACAATTTCCTCTTTGAGCTATTGGCGCTGACTTGCCGTGGTCTGCCTCGGTGTCGGTTCCTGAGGCATTCAACAATTTCAGGAACCCACTGTCTCCTTTCTCCATGAGAGCTTTGAGAGTGTCGAACTCCTGTATCTTCCCGTTGTCAATTACCTACATGAAAATGAAACATGCCTTTAGAAAACGAAGGTAAGTGTAGAGGTAAATGTATCGATTCATTCCGATTGTGTACGTCGACAGAAGAGTTGAAACTAAATATTCACGGATAAAAATCGGCATGGTTAACGTATAAAGCAGGTATTGAGATCGGGATAAATGCTTTACTTCATTGATGGACTATTCCTGTTCACTTAGCGTTGCTGGTTAAATTCATCGGATATTTTCTCCAGCTTCAGCTTACTATGTCGCTGTAGATGCGTTATTTTCTTGTTAGCATGTTTTAGGCCTATAGTCGAAATTAAAGAAAAAAAAGTTACTTCGTGTTGAAGAGAATCGCCCGTCAGCGGAGTTACGCATTCACGCTGGAACTAGAGAAATAGGCCGTTGAAAATGGATCATTGTCATATCTCCTGAATACAAAAACATATATATATATATTCACCATAATTCTGTGGGAATCCAGTACGGTATTAAGGCGATGAGCGATGGTTAGAACGGTACAGTCTTTAAAGTTCTCCCTTATTGCCATCTGTATTAACTCGTCAGTTCTGAAATAAATGATAATAGATGTTATGTTAGTGATCCGGATTCGTCTGAAAATAGTATTTTTGTGTGCAGGGTTGAATTTTTTATTCATTTATCCTCGAACATTTCAGATGATTAAAGAACATCCAAATCTGTTCAACAGGAAGTAGCGTTATTCGGTGTTCCAGTGTCAGCATTTTGTCTGCAAGAATGCACATACAGGTAATTCTATGTTTATTGTAAACCATTTTCGGTAAATTGATTAGTTCACAAAGAAAAGAAGAAATTTGATAGTAACAATATTGGGTTTCGTTCTAATTATATTGGGCTCTAAGCGAATCAGGCAAATTTATTTTGGTCAGAATGAACCGTTTTATCGGTTATTTTGACATTCACCAGTTAGCAAGAGAAAGGTATCAACATTTCAGTCTAAACTCTCCAAAATTGCACTTGAGTACCAAACTGTTCACTACAGATACATGTTTATTCATAGATCATAGGATAATAATTTTCAACAATTGTTTTACCACAAGTGTAATTGAACAGCACATAGATTAAGATACCAATGCGCGATTGAACGAGGAAAAAGATTTAAGATAACAGTGAGAACTCTTGCATTGAATGTGGATGATGCAACTTCAAATGTTTTTTTTTCAATTAGGTTTAAGTGAGCAACATGTACCTATCCTAATCAACCAGTCCATTTCAATGACACCAGATATCATCCACCCATGTTATGGTTGTTTTCAATATATATCTGCTCTAACCGAGAATAAATTTAGTGTGTTTACTTGATACAATATGGTCCTCGTCCATGCTAAGGCAGATGTTCAACCATGCTTATGGGAGTAGATCACCTACCCATAGAGCTAAATTAAGGGATTTTTTTTCATTTTTTTTTTATATGTATCGCCAAATTCGAGAAACTTTGATTGGAGGCGCATATATATTCCGCATCCTGACATATATACATCGCAACATTGTTACAATGATTGTCTCTCTTTTACTGAGCTTTGACCGGCAATCTACCGACAACTCGACTAGGGAACTATTTCACCGTAATGCAAAATTCTTGTAACGTCGAACTGATAAAAAGTGACTTTTGTTTGCCCTTTGTGATAGCATAAAAGACAAAAAATTGTTTTCCACAAACTACATGTTGAAACGTTTTCACATCGAACGTCACTTGATAATGGCATGTTAAATTTGCCGCCAGATTTATTCTTCCGTAATAGAAGTTTTCGGTCTGCATTTAGTGCATAGGGTGAACACCCACTGATTTCACCACAAGGCACTCCGCCTCACACATGCGATCTAATCAACGGATTTGAAATTTGACGTCCTGCTGTGGGGTCTGATCCAAACATCATTGATTCGAAAGAACTCATCTGATACACGACTCTGACTTGGCCTTTCTTCCTTGCACATTTGCCCTCAGTCTCTTTCAGAACACCAACAAAAAAAATTACACAAATAAAACTCACCACATATTCTGTCAATTTCCTTTGCGTGACGACGACGTTAGGCTAGCAATATTTGTGGCGTTGATTTAGTCAGACCCCAGCCCCCTGATCCGAATAATGAAATAAATGTCGGGCAGTTTTGCCGCGTAGCTGTGCCGCCAATTCTTCAATTCTGTGCATATGGACAATCGGAAGCTTAACACAATAACGGATATTGTGTTTCCAGTACCCGTCACGGTGACGTCATATTCCCACAAGGCAGTTTTTGGTCGATGTTTCGTTCAGTTTGATCATTTGTTTATGTATGTGATTTTCTTCGCAAGATACATTATTTAACAATGACCTGATGTGAAAAAATGGATTTAGTCCACTTTTATCCACATAAAAGCCAACAGTTTGAAGAAAAATGGCGAAAACATCACTTTCGGTACCCGCAAATGGGCATCATTTTGAAAGGTTTGAACATTTTTACCCGTGATCTTCTGCACAGGAGATTATTCAAATATGCACAAAAAATACCCCAATATGGCAAGCTATGTCGGCTATCAATGGAGTGTTATCTATCAATTTTGTGTCGTTCCGGAGATAGGGTGAAACTTTTTTTATGTTGACCAAAATGCCCTCCAGGCTTGATAAGTTTCAGAATGGAAAAGTTTTTCAGCTGTCTAGAAATATTTACCTAGCAAATATGTGCGTATATGGCTTTATGTTCCACATAACCAATACACGGAAGATATTTGGTATTCACGATTGAATATCACAAACATTAATCGAATGAAAGACGGAAGGACAACTCACGAGTTATCCAAATAAAATATTCAAGATAAAATAGTTGACATTCAAAAGTATCCGTCCAAAATTCTCTTTATTATTTATTTTATTTTATGAAGAATTCCTATTTTGCCTTGTCTGAGTAATCTTTCGCATCGGAGCCACTTCTCGTTTCAAAACTAGAGTAAATACTTCAGCGTGTTCACGCCGCTGATGTCATTATGGTCACGGATAATCAGACGAATTCGATATGAACCGGCATTTTATGAACGAGTTCCATGAAGTCATCAGTGGTTAAGTTGGTTCGAACAACCAGTGGTGTTTTCTGTATCATTCGATTCATTTTGGAAGCAGTTTTGTAGATTTATCCCCATGTGTCTTACTTCAACCATAACAGCCACAGCTGACAGAAAATCTTCGCAATCAATGCGCTGGCCTGACGTCGCTGTAATATTTAACTGCTACGAAGTATCAGTTTTGCGGAAAAAAGTACTTATCAGTATCAGTATCAGTATTTTATTCACCAGATGTAATATTGTGTATAAATCAGTATACAGCATTTGGCGGGAATAAAACCCCGAAGGGCTTGTTCTATCCCAAATTAATTAAATTAATATTAAGCATACATGAAATTGACGAATATAAATATGCATGTAGGAATGACAGGCAGCTGATACCATTTGTATAAATAAAACAAGAACCTTGTGGTCCACAGAAAATCTACCATAATCAAATGAAACTATGTGTGGTATTATAACGTAATACACTAGGGACTTAAATATTGTTAAAATAAGATTGCGATTGCGATTTAAACAGTGACAAGGATGGAGTAGATTTTAACTTAGGGGGCAAACTGTTCCACAACCGAGGTCCCTTTATCTTAACCGAATAGTATGAAAGATCCGATGAGTAAAATGGACGATAGATATTTATGGTAGACTGTCGAGTTGGATAGGAATGGATAGCTGATATCTTGATAAAGCAATCTCGAAGTGAAATGGGTAACAAGTGATTATGAAATGAAAACTTGTGCACGAGTAACGAAATTAAATGATCGTTTAAACTGGCAACTGGCAAAATATTCAACTCTTTAAAAAGTAGATCTGTATGAGCTAGCTTGTCGGCTGACATGATTATACGAACAATCTTTTTTTGTAATCGTTTCAAGGGCTCGATATGAGTTGGATACGTATTCCCCCATAGAATGTTGCAATATGATAGATATGGATAGATTAGGGAATAGTATAGTATATAGAGCGACTTTTTGTTCAGAGTAGATTTGATATGATTGATAACGCCAATATTTCTTGAAATCTTTTTTCGTATTTCGTCAATGTGTGTTGTCCAATTGAGACGATCATTAAAATGCACCCCTAAAAATTTGAAATGGGAGACTTGAAAATTCACTGCTAAATCGATAAAAATAGCTTTAACCTCATTTGACTCGGATTATTTGAGGTGTGATGTAACCCATCCGGTGATGCGAAAGGTAGATCACCCCATATATTTCGGTCGGGCAAACTTTACGTGAAAAATTAATGAGAAACGTTGCGACTGTTTGGCCACAGAATATCACCTGTGATCTACATTCGCCGTGGCTTCGTCTAGTATCAGTATTTTGTTTCGTCTAAGTATTGTCCTGGCCAGACAAAGAAGTTGTCGTTGTCCCACGCTAAAATTAGCTCCTCCTTCAGACAGCTCTGTATATAGATTTCCCGGTAAGGCCCTCACAACCTCCAGCAGTTGTACCTGGGATAAGTAATACAGATATACAGATATGAAAGGAAACATTCAAATGGCATAGGGTAACACCATTGGCGGACTGCTCGGCTTATTCCTTCGAAGTCATAGCACCTCGTGCACTAATGGTGTAAGGATTTTACAGCTCTCAGCTGTAAACCCTGATCTGCCACACATGAGGCACATCACATTCTATAGGATGTGTTTCCGCTCGCACAGTCCTAGTTGTATTTCTTCCTTATCAGGAGATAATATATATATCCAAATGAAATGGATATTCCCTTGATTCTACCCGCGAAGGATCTAGTTTGAGGTGTTTCTCCTGGTTTTTCTTCTCGAGCTGATCTCCATGATAATGGAAGTCATACAGCTGAAATGCGCTGTTCGGAGATTCGGCGTGATACTGTGCTTTCAACATGGATGCCAATATGAATTCCTAGCAGTGCGTTACGGGGCACTAATGTCCTACATTATCCGAGACCGTGTCGACTGAGCCTAACGCAAGGCCTCTACGAGTGGAAATCATGCTTGTCTCACTTCTTCCCAGCAACCAAAAAGAACAGTCGATTTCGTTCATTGTATCATGGTACGTGAAATCATACGTCGTGAACTTCTGTAGATAAGGGGAGGAACACGATGCTGTATTTTTTCTATCTTGACAATCTTGAAGGAAAACACGGGAAGGGAAGCCGCGCACTGTGTAGTTATTAAGCAGAGAAAGGCTGTCGGTTCCAGAGGTGTGCTGTAATACAGCTCGTGCTACATTGTAAGTAAACTATCCCTTTACGCGTCTTTCTGATGATGACACCATCTTTTCACACGGCTGAAAGTCTTATTTTTGCTGTATTTAAAATTCAGCCGATCAGTATTATGTGCTCGTCATTGTACCAATCCTTCGGAACCCGTTATTACTTGTACGCACCTGCACAGTTCCATGACGGCCAAACGACATTAGATTTTCGTGTACTGTACCGTATCTATTCAAATCCATGTATTCTACAAGGACGGATGAGAACATACATACCAGTACAATCGCTGATTACCTGTTCAAGAGCTCGCCAAATCACCGAGTCAGTATGTTCTGTAAGAAAGTCCAAGTTCCGCCTTAAACTTCCACTGAATAACACGGGATCCTTAAAATACATACCACAATTTGTTGTATTTGCAAATTTATCGACTTTTAATAAATGGATGCTTCCTTATAATTTTTAATTCAATTTTCGGGTGATATACGATTTATATGATTTAGTAGTTAATAACAATAACAACAGCTGACATCGTGCCCCATCATGCAACACAACACGAGATGAATCTAGATCCGCGAAATGTGTGCTTGCCTTTTGTATTCCCAATCCTTGTTTGCTTAGTTTGCGATATTATTTACGTCGACGATTAGTCCTGACGGCATCATCTATTCACTGCAAATTACTTTATCACATGCATTTTGGAAGCAGAGAGACGGACACCGAAGGGGACCGTATTTATGGATAAACAGTTCTCTTTATTGATCAAGGTGAGATTTAAATGCAGGTGATTGCAGAGTTGTGATGAGGAAAGGTCGCCCGAATTTTGACAGAGAAGGTGCGTTCCATAAATTTGGTCGTCGTTTTAGAATAAACCTCAGAATTCCACACTGCACCCAGTTTCGATTGTGTACACATTTACGGCATTTACGGCATTAAATTGAAGGCATGAAACGTGTATTTGAACGATTAGCTTCGTGTATAAACGGCATATCTGATATTTAGAACGTAGCCGGTTGATCTGTCTTTCAGGGCGTGGAATGCAATGGACTGAAGCTGTCGAACTGTAGATTATAGAGAACATTCACCGCCTGTGGAATGGGAAAAGTAAATTGCAAATTGGCGTTAACTGACGAGCTTTTGGGTGAATATCAGTGCACTAGCGTGTTCGCAGCAAGAAAGAAATGTGGGTTACTTTTTATAGGCGAGGTAAATTTGGCTTCCACAGAAAATTTTTTAGCACAATAAATTATTGGTATGCCAAATTGTCAGATTACTGGTTTGAATCTGTTGGTTATTGTTTAACGTGGAAAAGTTGCAGTAGCACAAAACAGGTGCCCTCTGTGGCAATTTAAGTATCAACTTTCAACAACATTTTTGGTGAAATATGCCGCTTCATACATAGTTTTTTTTATAAGCTTCTTATATATAGGTGTGGACAATGTAAAAAAAAACCTGACAAAATTCAATCACCCATGACGTTGAGTAACATTAATAAACTTAGCTCCAAACATATAAAATATCTTCATGACGAATGCATGTTTCAGATGTGAATTCTCAATACACATGTAATATGCTTAGACAAGCCTGTTGTTCGCGGTGCACACCAGTTGATAAAAGCTTATCACCAAATTATACGATATATCACAATACCTTTGGATATTAAGATCATCCTGCAATGTACTGTAGGAAATTGTGTCCCTGTGTAAACAACTAAGGAGTCTTTCCAAGCGGATTATATATTGGGGTTGACGGGAACATGGTTTCAAATTCAAATGTACAGTTAACTAGTAGTAACGCTCTCATCAGAAATGTACGAAGTTTCTCTTTCTCCAAAAAGGCGTTCAAGTAATCTTGGAGCTGTTATCTTGAATCCGAGAGTCTTCAGTATTTCCTGATATCATCAAACTATTTTCTGATACATTTAATTAATTATTTGATAATATCACAAACTATGTAATGATTTCACGAAATGTTTACGGATATAAACAAAATGATACTTATATCACTGATACATCGATGATATCAGCAAAGTTAACTATGTCAGAAAAGTATTTAGTAATTTCAGCAATTCAACTGGTGATGGCTTACACTGAATTGAAGATATCACCAAATGTTTTGATAGCATAAATTGCTGAATGAAAAGAGAATCGGGTTGCCAAACGGACGCACTTGTACCTGTGGAATAACAGATACTTTTCGGCGCAGCTCGTGTAGACCAATTTTCAGCACGTCTATCCCATCAATCCATAGCTCACCAGTTGGCTCACACAATCGGAACAAGGCTGATATCAAGGAACTTTTACCAGCCCCAGTTCTGCCAACAATGCCGATCTAGAATGAATCAAAATATTCTTGTCAACATCTGCAAGTATTTTTTCTTTTCACTTTTAAGTAGAAGTTTCAAGTATAAGTGGTCAATTTGCAGGCTTATTTTCTTCATGAATTGTCAACTGATTTCAGTAGAATATCCGATACATTGGCTCCTTAGCAAAGCAATAGTCATATTTTTTCTAGGCCAAATATTGACAGAGTGAAACATCTTTGTCTGAGATATGGCGAACAATATCAAAAGAGGTGTTCCCAAATCGGGTCATCAGGGAGACGACTGTTGTCCGATATGGACCGAATGGGTCATATTTTGATATTAAATGAAAGTCGTGCCAGAAAATCCCGACAGAACAGTCAATCCAAAGAGCAGTTTCTCGCCATATATAATAAACTCAAAATCAATTTCGATACGATTCGCAATGCTTATTGCTTCAAATCGTATGAACTGATAATAATGATTAGTTGCGAATAACTAAACGTTTTATTTATTTTTTCGGAGAATGAATATTATACTGAAATGCATGTTTTTACGAAGGTGGCACTGGGATTAAATTTTCCTCACACAGTCTGAAAGCAAGTGTATCAGATGTTTTAGGAGCTGTGGGACAGTTCCACTAAATTCAGCTCCTATAGGCAGATATGGATTTCATCGAGAAGCAGACATTTCTCTTGAGAACAGAGCAAAGGGCAGTAAACTATGTCATTTGTCCAGTCAAAGTTTATCAAATTACAGAACAAATAAGAGCACTGCGTTGATAACAATCGTCCAAGGACATTAAAACCCTAATCCCTGGCTGCTTCCAACTACATGTAAGAAGCGTATATATTTTGCAAGGCGCCATTCCACCAACTCCACATATGCTCTTACATGGACTGTTGGACTACCTGAATCCCGAACATTTGCTGGAACTCATTGTGGATGATGGCAGATATATCTTGCAGTTAATTGCGTTACATGAATAATACGAGTATCGTCTTCGAGACCATGCATTTGAGAAGACCGTCGATGCAATTACACTACATATATCTGAGACAGAGAGATGACACTTCTCAGACTGGCCCTCTTATCAAGTTCTACCAGAAAAGTAAAAAGAAATCCAATATGGCTACACTGATGACCTCGCACTGATGCCTCTTTCCCAGAAGAACATTCTTGACCGATTTTATGGTTAAACTGATGCGCATACTTTTTCGTACAAAGGATCATTGATGCAGTAAAATTAGCAGAGAACGTGCTGAAAATGCTGTTGACTTGATTTTTCTGGTGGAGCTTGCAAATCTAGAGGTGTAGCTAGTCTACCTACTCTTTCAGTCTGAGGATGGATGAGGAAGATACTTCATGTAGGAAGCTATTGTACGAGTCTTTGTGCAGCTGAAAAGGCTCATATAATTGTCCCCAGACTTGGCTATTGTATGCATTGTTTCGTGATTCTTGCATGAACCATCGATGAAATGCATCATGATTTCTTCACGGTCTCCTATACCCGGTACCCCAAAAAGTATCATATGAAACCTATCCATGCTCATATGCAGTGAACCATGTTTGGAGCAACCCTATACATGAGAAAATAAAATTTAGCCGGCAAATGTATTGAAGATTAACAAAATGTCTTCGCATGTCGTCTTCGTTTTCCAGGGACGACAACACATCGGTATAATGTGATGTGGATGTGTCAACTCCATATCTTCATCGTCATCATACTCGTCCAAAAGTTTCTCCCAGTCTGGTCCGTGGTCGCCTCGGTGTTCGTAACATTATCGGCATGTATGATGGTGGAGGCAATTACTCCTGCTGATAGGGACAATCGAGGACTAACTCAGCCGGCGAGATATCGTTCTCTGGGTTGTTGGTCTCTGTCTGTTCGATTGGGAAGCCGCCCATTTGAAACAAAAGCTTCATAAAGGTCGTGGGTGCTGTCTAGTTCCCTGCTTAGGTAATCAATTAACGGCATCCAAAACAGTAACCCATTTAATGAGCGTTTGTGCAGATTCAGCTTGGTAAATTTTGACCACCGAACTTCTCAGCAGGTGTTTTCCGTATCGAGCCACAAACGCCTGGATAATTTCCTGGCCTAATGGCTGCTGAACTGACGTCGTACTGAGGAATTTCAGTGTAACATGGCTCAATACGATGTCATTGTCAGTTTCTCGCTAGTAGCACTAAAGGTTAACATCAGTGTAAGGCATTGCATTGGGGTCTTTACTCCACTAATTTAAATTCCACGAGAGTTTCTTGTCTTGCATGGCGCAAAGTAATAACCCCGCTTCGACACAGTTTAAAATGGAGGAATAAGCGAACACTAAATCTGGAATTCTTTGCCTATTTTTACTTGTGTTTGATCGATGCCGGCACTACAGGCCCTTGCTGAGAATCGACTACGCTAGCTCTCGAGCTATCCATTTGAAGCCTTAAAGTCCGGTATTTGAAGTTGTGCCGCAAAGGCCATGACTGTCTCCTGGATGATAGGGCCCAAAATCGGGCTGTATTTATCATGGCCTGTTGATAACAACGCCTCACAATGTCGTTCGATTTAAGACATTGTTGAATCGCATTTCGATTTGATTCGCAGCGATATGAATTTGATATTTTTGGAAAACCATGATGTCCTGCTGGCATCATTCAAAACTGTTTACCGCTTCTCTCTTGCAGGAAACTAGCCTATGTTTATGTATACTATGAATTGGTGCTAATGCTGTTTTATGTAATATGGAATAGGTCTTTGGATTATGGACGCGGATATTCTTTAATGGACGACAGCAGAATTATGAATGACGGACCAGACGCTTTTAATTCTCTTCAATTTCGGCATTTTTCCTCCAATTGGCCTTCAAGGTAACTTTTGTCTGTTTTTTAAGATGTTGCTGACGATAGATCGACCAACACGGAAGGTGTTAAGCAAATCTCTCTGTGTTGCTTTTGGAAACAAGTTCCCGAAGGCATCGGTTAGCTTCGTTTTAGCGGCAAGAAAGGGTAATGAAAGATTGCGGTACTTGAAGATAAAAGTGAAGTGAAAATGAATCAAATTTGGGGATATTAATTCATCTTCATTTTTTTTATTTCACGCAAGGTAAAGCGTATATAAACGCCAAACATAGGTACAGGTCATATATCTATGCCAAGTACTGAGGGAATAAATACAATTAAGTGGAGTGAGAACAAGAGCTGAATCTGGTAACAAATATTTTTGAATCACCCGGTGTATGCATCTTCTCGATCAAAGATATGTTTCCAGATGGAAGTCCACAAAATATCTATTTCAGAGTTTGGCGAATAGACTACATATTTCGATAGACCAATAAGGCAGCTTTCCCTCAATATACAGCTATGACAGCCGGTTATAGCAGCATTAGGTATGACTGTATTAAATGCCGAAGCACTAACTTTTGTGTGCCCCTGCTACCTTATGGTCACATGAATTTACGGCCTGCCACACCTGGACTAACCCAGATATCATGCCATTCAATTATATAGGGCCGTAAAGTGGTGAGCTTGAGATGCAAACGGGATACAATACAGCTGCATTTGCTCCAAGCTTATTTGTTCTTTTTATTGACGCTAAATTATTTGGGATCACCAATCACTAAAGTCCGTCCAGTTAAACTAGTCGGCGACTAACAGAAAAAAGAGTTGGTTCCACCTAAATTTCGATAAGATCTCAGGTTGTCATGTACGGTAGGAAAAAGGAAATCGGATTGAAACAACCGATGCTTTTCACAATCTTCAGTTTAGGAGCCAAATTAAAAAAGAAAAACTTATTGAAGAAATTTGTCCATCCCACTGGCAAGAAAATGTTCATTTGTATCATGACCTTTTCTCTGCATCATGTTTATTGGGAGTATGGACTTATTGGGAGTGCTCCAAACGTGTGCAGATTGCTTTCAATGCTGCCGAAATGGCATTCTGCATCTATTGTTATTGTCCAGGCGACAACCGCATCATATATTACTCATCAATAATTCCAAGGTTATGTAGTATCGTGATTTGTTTCTGTAATCCAATCATGTGACGTCACGTGGGCCATACCCAAGTGAAAAAAAAATGAAAACAAAACTCTCTCCCCGAAAAGTGGATATATGTATTTGCACTGCTATGCAATGTATGTCTCCTAACACCGATCTAAACAATATAAAGATCATGATTTATTGTTCAGCCCTACGTTAACTTTAACTTTTAGCTTTATGACAGAGTGGCTTATCTGCTGGAGGTGGTTGGATTGGTTGAAAATCCCTTCAACTAGCAGTAACAGCTGCAAAGCAACTGATCTTTCAATATTTTGAATATATTGCCAGGACACTTCGTGCAAAATGTCCGGTGTGGAAGAAACGGTGGTCCCAGGAGACCATTGTGCGGTCTCCTATACTTTTACCTAGGACGGACTCTGATATCCAAGGGACGCCTTTCAGATGTCAGATCGTCACTGGGTTATAGCCCGCTACCAAATTTTCTCTCCTATCTGCGGAACGACAAAGAAATGAAAGCTGACCTTCCGCGACTTTTTAGTTTATGGTATTGGGGTCATTTTCAGCCTATTTGCATAACCCCCGGGCAAAAGATCAGGAGTAAATTCAACATGGCGGCCGTGTAAAATTATGTGTACGTCATTTTTCTTCGAAATTCCTGATTATCCTCCAGGAAATTTGGTCAAAATATATTTTATTTCACATCAGACTCTTATTTACTAAACATGCAGTTTTTGTAAAAAAAACACAAATGAAAAATTCGAAAAATCTGACAGAAAAGTCTACCAAAAAATGCCAGTTTTGAAGATGACGTCCCTTTAAGGTCATCAAAGCAGCAATCTTGGATTTATTTTATATGTTCTGGTACAGCTTGACTCAAGGGTATAGTGATAAGTTTCAGGCCCCTAGCTCAAGGGGTAAGAAAAACACGGGGGGGGGGAGTGGAAATGGCCTCCACATGCATGGATAGCTATAGGGCTAAATCATAGTAAGCGGACACTCATCTGGGTACCACCGTTTCACTTGCACCGGGTTTACATGTGTTTATGAGTGGATTTTAATCCTTAATATGGGACAGTTTATCGAACTCAAAATACACATCTAGCCCTCTGACAAGATACTCATCAGTTTAAGCTTGATCTGAGCCAGTCATGCTCAAATTATCCCGCTTAACCCCATCACTCTGCAATCAGCGTAACCGTTTTCCACCGATTTCAAGAAGAAAACTTCACACAAGAAGCCTTTTTCGTACAATCCATACTTTCAAGGAAATCAATCAAGTCAATCGCTTAACACGTCCATGTACCCAACCAACCGAATTTTATTTGATGCTAAACATATTGACGAATATACTTGCCACAATCAAGGTTGGATTCACCAAAGTTATAATTTTTAATTTTTAAATAAAAGCGCTACGCAATCGGAAACAGCGTATTTTTTGGTCGAACTCACATGTGGTATCCAATGACTTAAGCAAGGAAGATACAATCACGAACTCTGTCAATAACGGATGCAGTTATTGCAAGGAGATATACATGTAGATTATGATAGAAATAGACTGAACTGTTCGCTAAGAAGATCTGTTGTTCCTATTAGTTGAGCCTTGCCTGCATCATTTTTTGCATATATTATAGTTTGTATGAAAAAAACATAACTCAGTTGTATATGAAAGAAATATGAAATTACAAGCGTCTAGTCCGTCATTCATAATCCAGCCGTCGTCCATTAGAGAATATCCGCGTCCATAATCCAAAGACCTATTCCATTTCCATATAACAGTATTAGCACCAAATTCAAAAAGACAAAAGTATACATAAACATAGGCTTGTTTCCTGCAAGAGAGAAGCGGTCTCTCTTTCCTGCAAGAGAGAAGCGGTCGTGCATTAATACACGATACAGTCAAGACAGATTGGATCAAGATTGAAAAAGATATTCCCATAAAATAAAATAAAAATATCCCATTTCGCAGCGGCGAGTTACTGTTACATTTCTGTGCTGTACTTGATTAATGAATATGATCTATTGGAACACGACCACCTGTCACGCCAGTTTATAACTATGCCTTCAAGTGCTGAGTAATGTCATGAAGTCATGCTGTTACTGATCGAAACAGCTACATGTGTACTTCCAAATTGCTTTTCGTTTCTCCCATACAAGTCTTGTTCATTCTTCGTCCTTTTGTCGGATAGGAACAATGGGAATAGCACATCTTACAATACGGAACGTACATTGGCAATCCCTCAAGAGACAGAGAAGCAATATTTCAGCCGTATAGCGAAGATCAAACATAATTCTAAGTATTCAAATTAATAACTTAGTAATCCAACACATTAAGCATGCACGCATTAAAGCTTATGCAACAAATAACAAATTATTATTAAGAAACTGATGCCAGGTCTTTAACACATATCCCCTTTCTAGGACTGATTAGTTTTAGTTCTTCTGAAAATTTGAATTACATGATTACAGCAATCATACAGTTTCACCAAACTCCAACCCGGAACGTTCCATAAATTCGAAGGCGAATACCTTAAGATTTGGTGAGCATTTGAAAACTGTGAAATCAATAGCATTTTTTTAGAAGGGACTAGTAAGGATGGTGCAGGTTCTTGAAATCCCATTCTTGTTTTGATTATGCAATTTCCGGTCGCTCGGCCATCTTTGACCCGGTTTTCAGCAAGGAGTGCTCAAAATTCTGCTCAACCCGGGGCGTATGAACCCATTTACTTCAGTGCCCTCGGTGGCCGAGTGGTCTAAGGCACTTCGCTGGTGACCGCTAGCCTCACACCGCTGAACCGGCGTGGGTTCGAGCCCAGCTGGTCCATGTGTGAAAGTTTGTCAGTTACTTGCCGAAGGGCGGTGGTTCTCTCCGGGTTCTCCGGCTTCCTCCACCAACCAAACTGACTGTCACCATATGAGTGAAACAAACTTGAGTGTGACATTAAGCCAAATTCCCCCCCCCCCCCATTTACTTCAAGATCCTCATGATTTTAACATGAACAGTCACAATCAAAGCGTGACAGTCCATATGAAGTCACAATCAAAGCGTGACAGATACATCATTCTCACGATAACGACTTTTAAAGAAAATCATACTGAACAGCGATACGGGTTTGATATTTTTGAGACATCATGTCCTGCCGGCATCACTAAAAATTGTTGACCGCTTCATTCATGCAGGAAAGTAGCCTACGTTTGTACACTATGATTATTTTGTTATATGGTGCTAATGCTGTTTTATGAAATAGGCCTTCGGATTATGAACGCGGAGATTCTTTAGTGGACGAGGGAAGAATTATGAATGGCTGACCAGAAGCTTGTAATCCTAACGGTTTAATGAAAAGTGCACACACAATTTCGATCCATAATAGTTTTTTTTACACCGAACATAATCTACTTTCTCACCAAAAGTTGAGACCACAATCATTCAAAGGCAATACTGCGTTTCGTTATTGATATGCCATAATACTTGATGTATACTTAAAATTTATATCTAAATATTTTAGGATGACACTTTCTTCGTAAACCACATATATTAGTGATGGATTGATTAGTGTTACTAACACTTTTGAAAATATTATGCTACATTTTAGGGATAAATGGTGTGACAAGAAGCTAACTCCTCAACATCGAACCTTTTCCTCGTTGTGGATGAAGCAGTTGATGGATTTCAGTATTAACGGTCCGTCTCTGTATCTCAGGCAAAGGTTCCTGAATTCTATCTGACCCTTGGACGGCCATGTTGGTGGAGGGGGATCCTCGGACGTGAGTGCTGGCTCTGGGTCCAATTTGGTATAATACATGATCCTCTCCACAGATGTCATCTGAAATAAGGGAAACGGCAAGCAAATTATTGAAATAAATATGGTTAATGCATGGGGTGAAATTTTGCTCCCTGAATATACCCAGCATCCAATGAAAGACAAATATACGAGCTCTCCCCTGTCAACCCCGAAGCATAACAGTTTCACATTTTGCATCTGACAGATACAAATTACATCGTGCACCTATAAAAGAACCAAGAGCATATGATACAATATGAGCGAAATCCGTTCAGAGATCTCCATGTAACAACAAAGCGACGTTAATTCCTGCTAATATCTCACATTCTCCCTGAAACAACGAGATTGTAGCTTGTGACTCGTCCACATGGTGAAGAATTAAGCGGTTGGTCGGCGTCAGGTCTAAGAGGTATCTGTTCTGGATACGAACTTGCATTATATAAACACTCCCTCGTTTGTGCCGTTTTTGTCTATCTGGCAACACATCATCACAACACATATAAGGGAAGTGGGAAGAGGTGCCGACATACTGACTGCGTCACATTACTTCGCAGTATAGTCCTCTGGTTAACCTATTCTAAAGCACATACCAAGAATCTAACGATTCGTGATACGTGTTGTATCTCAGGTACGCTTTTATTGTACCTGTTCATGTGGCAACTTGGATATGACCACACGGCCCCTAGCACCGGCATAAGCGGTATTAGATACAAATCTAGAGAGCTATGATGGAAATGCTCTGACAACTCGTATACTGGTAACTGGTGAGCTGTTTCGCTGTGACAACTCGAGGGATGCTTTCCTGAAGAGTCATATGGTTGCTTTTCAGTAGCCAGACGTCGTCAGTTTTTTTGTCGTCGTCGTAACTTGTGTCTAATTCCGCTTAAGCCGGGGCTAGGGGCCATATGAACCCATGTACTTCAAGGTCCTCATGGTACTCATATGAACCTCCACAATCAAAGCGTGACTGAGATACATCATTCTTTAGACGGCGACTTTACAACGAATATTATGGATTAAAAATACTGATCAGCGATACGGATTTGAAATTTTTGGAACATCATGATGTCTTGTCGGCATCATAGAAAACTGTTGACCGCTTCTCTTTTGCAGGAAACAAGCCTATGTTTATGTATACTATGATTGTCTTTTTGAATTTGGTGCTAATACTGTTATAAGGAATAGGTCTTTGGATTATGGACGCTGATATTCTCTAATGGACGACTGCTGAATTATGAATGACGGACCAGACGCTTGTAATTTCCCACCTCTTGCAGATCGCTGCAATTGAAGTTCCCCTCTCCATTGCTTGAAGGAACAGTGAATCAGGAAATATGTCACATTTTCCTCCTATAGTAGATCCAATACCTTCTAAAGTTAACAATTGAGCTTTGACTTCGGCAGTAAAAATCGAACGTTTCGGAAATAAAGATAGTAGCACACGCTAATCTCTCACTATCTTTAGACCCATCTGTATAGATAGCTGGATGCGATCTGTATTTTTCTCTCAATAGACCAAATTCTTGTGTATACACGAGATGGATCGTGTCTGCCTTTTTTATATTTCGTCATTGTAATATCTACTTCTGGTCTGCCTAACTGCTATGGTGAAACTGGTAAGAGCTTGTTAGGTGAAATTTGACTAACCTTATTACCAGCTGCTACAATGTGTGGTTATATACGGCGAATTCCAAGAGGTGGAATAATGTTGGGTTTCTTTTAATAGATCTACGTATTGATTATATGCAGGATTTGACCGATTAGATCGCAATTTTGTGATATATTGAGGTGCTAGCTTAATTCTTCGAACTTCTAATTTAAAAGGAGATTCATCTGCTTCGACATGTAACCTTCCTTTATGGGATGTTCTGAACGTCCCGAGGCAAAATCTTAGTCCTTGATGGAGAATAGGATATAGCTTTGCCTTGCTACAAATTTTGACAGAGCAGTATAGTTTTGTGTATTTCTTTCGGCGATTCGGGACTATCCAAAGAAATACTTGTTTTCTGGAACTTTGATAGACGATCTGCCTGAATTTGAATTCGAATGAACTACCCTTAATTTATGCAAATTCTTGGGAAGGTGAATGCGAAAGCGAAGCTGGGCGAAAGTGAAGCTGGCAGCCATTTCGAATCAAAACCGGTTTTCGGTCACATTGCGTAAAATGTCACGGTATGCTTGTCGAAAGGCTTTTAACGCATGCCCCAAGAAATGGTCTCATTATGTCACAAAAGCAGCTTGAATTTGTTTTAGGAGAATAGCAGTATTATCGTTACTTTGGGATTAAACTATCTTAGTATAGCACAGATTCTAGTTCTGAAAATTGGTCGAGTCCCATGCGGGATTCGAACCAGCGACCTCTGGGTTGAGAATTAGAAAAATGTTACTAGGGCACGCTTTAGAAATGCACACGGAGTGGGGGGGGGGGAGACATTTTTTCCGTTTTCGGGCAACGTTTAGGGACTGTTATGCAGGGTAGAAATTAATGCTCCTGTAATTCAGAGTTGAATGTTGGGAGATTTCCTTAAAACCATTATCTATAAACCATGACCCATCATCAAAGTTCCTTAAATTACAAATCAATGGAACACTTTTGGGAGGCGCTGAATCATGGGATTCACACGATGATTCGAAGAGATTGAAAGTATTTCTGAAATTTGTGTTATAATACATCGCACTCAAATATCGAGAGTGGGATACGAGGGCGTTTTGCGTCAATAAATGACGGTCGATGAGGTTGAGTAATATCAGCTGACTACAGTGTGGTTGCAAGCATATTTAAAATCGAAAATATTTCCATCAACGTTTCTTTGGAAAAGGACACGCTTTTTATTTGCATCGACATTCCCAGGAATTTGCAAAGATTAATGATAGTTCATCTGAACTTGTACACTATTCTAATTCCAATACAAGAAGACTGTCGTCCAAAACCCAAGAAAACATGTAATTCTTTGGAGATTCTCGAAATACTCCTTCTGATTCGCCAGAAAAACAATGTTCTGTCAACGTTTCGATTTTTTTACCGATAAACCCTTGTGACTGAGACTGTATATCTTGGGGTAAAAAAATCTATCGGATAAATAAGGACAAATCTCTTTGACTTCACGGTTAGTAGCATTATGTTCTATTGACGCATTCTTGGTCTATTTTTCACTCGTGCCATTTATCCCAGATCTGGGGCAATTTTTTTGTGGAAAAGGACAAGAACATTTCGAGGAAACCGACTTAAACTTAAATTTTCATTCATGATCCTTTGCACTGATCGTCATGCAGATATGATAAAAATTCGTTGGCCATATCGGTTCATAATGCTCTGTTTCGACGGCGGAGAACAATGTTAAACATATTTCAACTATAAATACCTTCTGGTCCATCGCATTCCGGGCGATGTTATGTTTGTTCAGCAATTACCCTTCCCATAATTTTCAAATAATGTTAATTTTCAAATGCCCCTGTTTGATAATTGTCGAATACCCTTCAATGACGTAGTAATCTCTGAAAATGTGTTTTAGTTTGCACCTACGTGATTTTGCAGTTTGCATAGTTGTCTCATCGCGTATTGATAGGTTCGCGCAAGTAGAACCATGTACGTCAGCGTTAAGGCGATAAGTCCAGCTGTTGCATCTGAAGGTTAAAAATAAGACATTTAATAATTAGGTATGCTCAATATAGAAATGGCACTGGGGGTAGGGGGTGATGTCATGGCTTCGTGCACTCAAGAAAATAAAGTAGCATGGAGCAGTTTTCTAAAGTATGGGGTGAAATGGATCTTGAACTGCTGTACTCTCAATAAGTGTAACAAGAATCAATATATGTTCGTATGGAGTGTTTGGTGAATGAGGAGTGCAGGAACAGCAGCTACTCTGAAGAGGGGTTAACGTTTTGGTGAAGTTCCAGTATATGAAATGTAGGAAAATAAAAAAATGCAGATAAAGATTTACGTAGGTGGCGGTATAAACGCTACATGCTGAAAAATGCATTATGGACATCTCAGTTGAGTTTCAAAATCAGAGTGAAAGTTTCCATCCCAAAGTAACAATTCTGGATTTTACAAGGAACTATTACAACAGTATTAATCCTGCCCGGCCTGGGATTTTGGCTACCTTCAAAGAATGGCCCGCTGAATAGTTTTCTTACCACTTGAGTTAGGGAGGCGAAACTTACCACACTATTCCCTTGGAGCAAGCTATACCAGAAAATGTTAAATAAATTTAGATGGTCACTTTGATGACGTTACAGTGACATTATTCGGTCAGGTATTTCGGTCAGATTTGTCCAATTTTTGTATTTATGTAATTTCTTCGCAAAAACCGCATGATAATTAAATAATAATCTGTTCACTTTTCCTAGAGGAGAACCAAACATTTTGAAGGAAATGATAAAAACTTCACTTTTCTGGTACCCCACATGATTCTCTGCTTGGGGGCGTTGCGCGATGAGGCTCAAAATGAACCTAGCATGAAACAATAAAAACTCGCGGAGTGTCAGCACTCGCTTTTGTGTCTTTCTGGAAATCGGGTAGAAAGTTTGGAAGATGGCATGACTTACACCATTCGTATGGTGCGTTCAGGGTTCGATTACAATATCCCTGATGTGCATAAAGTAATTAAAGTTTTGTCAAGAGCTTTTTTATCCAAAACTTCACGTGTTCTATAGCAAAATAACATCTTTGATCATCTGCTATTCTTTAACGTAATATCGTACTGAATATCTTCATTTAACCTGAACCAAACTCAATACTACGATATAATATACGTCACGATATAATAAGGTGGTAAATCGACACAGAACCTATATATATAAATACCCATATAATTTATAACTATAGCGATAAGCATAAGCTTAACCCGAAGTGCTAATCAGAACAAAACTTCAAATCGCAAATCAAGGAAAATGTTTGGAGGAAAAGGTTACAATGTACACAGCAAGCACTACCAGGCATTGTTACGTTCTGCTTGGCGCCTCTCCATTTAGCGCTGTCAGGGTCTCACGGACTGTGCCGGGGTTGACCCAAGGTCATCTGTTGCCACAGTAAACAAATATGGCGACCATCTAACTGGGCGAATTGATACCATCCGCGACTCACCGATATATATTTCCGCAACATATAGTTCAAGGGTAGTTTGTCAAAAAGCTGCCTTCGAACTGTGTGTATGGCATTTTGAAATACATTGAATGACTGTTAAGTGTATTTCAAGATAAATATGCTTTACGGTCAGTAACACGGTTAGATAGAACAGTTCTTGGTTTCTGTAGGAATCCTGCAAAAAATGGCGAGACTCCTACAGGGTAAATGGCATCAGACTACAATTAATCACTTCCGGGTCAGTGCCCACGACCTACATTGTTTAGAAATTTGAGAGCAGATCTTTATGGATTTTATGAGCTGCGATTTTTCAGCATCTCTGATACATCTGATATTGTAGCCTGCAGATTAGGCTTCAAACTGTACTTTTTGGTGTTGATTCAGGTCACTTTGGGAAAAGCATGATGGATGGAGACATGATCATTGAAGGGTGAGAAGGCTCCCTGTTTACAAATTGAATGACATTCTGTAGCACCAGTTAGCGGTCAGTGGCGGGAATTTGAAATTTCATGGTCAACATCTGTCAAGACTTCCATTGGTAATGTCTCACAAGGTAAATATTGACATGCCAGGTGGATTTATGCATTGTGAATGTTCTGGATGTTTGCCGATTTTTAACGCTAATACATAACAAGTAACGGAATTATTAATGGGCTGATGCCAAATGGAACGTAGCGCAAAGCACCCTGGGAGAGGATGTATACACAGGTGTATATAGAATAACCGACATGAATATGATGACGTAAACCATTCAGATTATCTGAAAATGGTTAGCAATCACAGAAATTCCATCGCGTTACGACGACTTCGACGCTGGCTGCGTCGTTATGCGACGCCATGGTAAGCATTTCCCATTTTATCTAATCCACTAGACGGAATTGAAGAACCTTAGATATGTGTGTCCCGATATTAAAAAAGACTTCACGACTTTAACCAGCTTGTGTAGAATATAACAGGTGAACATGCTGTTAAGTTTACCTAAAATTAGTGAACATAACACAACTGCCTCCTTGCATTTTTCTATTGGTTTTAATAGCCTAGGTATTTTTGATTTAATAGCCTAGGTATGTTGTTATAATATATAATAAAGATTGTGTAAACGGAAGATATCTATAGGGAGACGTGTTGTTAAATATCGTGTTATTAAATATTCCAGTGGGACCTGCATATGGCGTATACATATCTCGCTTAGTAGCATTTGCTAGATCCTGTGTTAAATGTGATGATTTTAATCAACGTCACAAAACATTGTTGCAGAAACTTATAAAACAGGGCTATTCCACCAAGCGCCTCCACTCAAAGTTTCTCAAATCTGGCGATACATATCGCATGCTGATAGCAAAGTACGAACGTAGCGTGCAAGATCTATGGCGCTACGTTTCGTAACTTGTGTCTAATTCCGCTTAACCCGGGGCTAGGGGCCGTATGAACACATGCACTTCAATATCCTCATGGTGCTCATATGAACAGTCACAATCAAAGCGTGTCTGAGATACATCTTTTTTGGATAACGACTCTAAAACGAATATTACGGATTAAGAATACTGATCAGCGATACGGATTTGATATTTTTTGAACATCATGATATCTTGCCGGCATCATTGAAAACTGTTGACCGCTTCTCTCTTGCAGGAAACAAGCCTATGTTTATGTATACTATGATTGTCTTTTTGAGTTTGGTGCTAATACTGTTATATGGAAAATGGAATAGGTCTTTGGATTATGGACGCGGATATTCTCTAATGGACGACGGCTGGATTATGAATGACGGACTAGACGCTTGTAACTGCAAGATATCTTGGAGTGCTCGGAGGAAAATGATTTATGCGGCTGTCTTCTACTGATCGACTTAGAGAAATATTTATTCTTAAATTATTGAGTCTTCTCAATCAAGGAATCTCTGGCCATTAAAATGAAAAATTAGAATCCCAACTGTGTGCTCGCCCCCCCGCCCAGTCGTCCGACCGTAAACAATTCTTGTTATCGCGATTTCTCAGGAACTACTGCATGGATCTTTCTCAAATTTGGTATACAGGTTCCGCGTGGGGCCTAGTTGTGAAAGATACCTTTCTGCTCCGATTCGAAAATCCAATACCATCAGGCAACCATATTGGATTTCCCTATGAAACTTTGTTATCGTCATTTCTCAGGAGGTACTGCATGGAACTTTCTCAAATTTGGTACACAGATTCCCCTTGTGGTCCAGTTGTGCAAGATACATTTTTTGATCCGATTCCAAAATCCAAAATGGCCATCAGGCGGCCATCTTGAATTTTCCCATGAAAAATTGTTATTGCGATCTCTCAGGAACTACTTCATGGATCTTTGTCAAATTTGGTACCCCTGTTCCCCTTCGGGTCTATTTGTGCAAGATACCTTTATCGGTCCGATTCTAACATCCGATATGGCCACCAGGCGACCATCTTGGATTTCCCAATGAAAATTTGTTATCGTAATTTCTGCATGGATCTTCCACAAATTTGGTACACATGTTCCCCTTGTGGTCCAGTTGTACAAGATACCCATTTTTGGTCCGATTCGAAACTCCAATATGGCCGCCAGATGACCATCTTGAATTCCCCCTTGAAACATTGTTATCGTGAATTCTCAGGAAATATTTCACGGATATTTCTGAAATTTGGTACACAGGACTCACATGGGGCCCAGTTGTTCACGATACCTTTTTTGGTGAGAATATCCATACCTCCACCTTCCATATCAAGGACTTCAAATGATTCGGAATGAAAATGTATTTCTGCAAATTTTAAATGAGTTTTCTTTAGCCCATGCAGTTGCAAGTGAACTGCCCCACCGTTTCATCTGTCGACGAGTCGGCTACACGAAGGGACGTCACTCTTGTGACACGTCACCACTCGACACATGTAGACTACAGCGTGTTTCGATCCAAAGGAGATAATCAGGATTCATACGCTTTCGAAGTGTCAACATTACTGCGCGGACCGGATCCCTTTAGTATCAAGTTTTGTACCATCTTACTATTTTCGAGCATGGTATATTAAAAGAGATACCTCAATCTAGCTCAGTAAACAGAACAGAATTAGCATTAGTTCCTAATTATAAAATCTTAAGTATGTTTCATAGATCATGCCAAAGTGTCAAAGAGATTTGCAGGCCTGAAAGTGGCTCACAGTGAAAATATAGTAGAAAATATAGGAATTTTCTAATAAAATATAGGAAAATACAGGAAATAAGGAAGTGTAAGACAGGTCACTACTACATGTTATGTCCCAAAATTGGTAGTTTTTGTTAGTGTTTAATAAAATTATTTCTGAATGCAGTCACAGTTGTGGTGGTTGAGGAGACCCATTCTGCTGCTGGGTTTAAGAAAGAGAAATTCAAATGTTTTCATATTTGCTGAGCGAAGCGAGGCGAAAAAATTTTCTGAAATGTACTTTCCCATGCCAAATCGACTCATTTCAGAGCATTGGTGAAGGTTTGCATGAGAAAAAGTCAAAATATAAGAAATATAGGAGGTTTTGATTAAAATATAAGAAAATATAGGAAATAGAGGAAATATAGGAGCCACTTGAAGGCCTGGATTTGTCTTCGCTTCCAGTAACCAATGATGGCACGTGCAAAAAAAGAAAATACTACAAAACGAAGACGAAATATCCTCCGGACATTCACGTTCAGACTAACTTTGCTCATTTCACTTGTACTATGACAACCGCAATCGAGTACAGTTTCTAGAAATCTTGAATCTCTTGAAACATAGAAAGATAATATCTTGGTGTTTTCCAGTGTCCCTTTTTCGATCTTTTCTCTCAGATTCTGCAAACAAAATTACAAACCAATCGTTTGTTCTCAGTAACAATGGACAAAACGATCCTCATTTGCTTACAATCATCGGACAAGGGTGGGCGCCAAGATCCTTCAGAATCTCTCGACTTTTGAGATCTACGTTATATATGCATAGTTTATATTGTACTATTTACAATCCAAACTCTCACTGATTTGTTAACTCTTCGAATAGTATCCATCATGATGTTTTTACTCATCCGGGTTGAACTTAAGCTTGTGTTGTAAACTACTTGTATGGACTATTTCGGTTCGGTTGATAAAATCATTTTTTCTTGAAAAAATATTGTGAATTACGCGTCGACACATAGATTCAATTGCCGTTCTGGGAGTTATTTATGTGTCCATGATTCTCAGGCTCCACTCTGACACACATACATATATCTTTATTAAGCGGCTGTTGGCAATACCATTCCAGGCCATTATAATGTCTATTTCCGTAGATGGAAATATCGCAATTGAAATTCTAGGGCGATAAACAATTTTCAACAGATTTCGATCGCATTACCTACCTTGTTTTATGGAAACAAATGTGAAGGAAACTACAAGCAGGTATAAGTTGGCCAAACCGATACCACGAATATTGAAACAGCGATCGGTTGAGAGATAGAGGAAGGAGGCCATACTGTGGGAGTCTTGTCTGTCTTCGAACTGTCTGATGTATTCGCTCACCATGTGATGAGATCGGATGGTTTGTAAACCGGTAATGGTATCAGACACGTGTGAATACACTGGACTTCTGGCTAAAACAGAAATATATTTACAGGCAATCAAGTTTTATCCAAAAAATGGAGTAATGAGCTGAAATTCGTGTAATATACGAAAGCAATCACCACATCAGGTCAACTACAAACTGAAACTAGAACTCACAAGAAAGCCCGACCAGAAAGAACCCCACGGAAAAGAGTACTGAAGTATTTTCTTGAAGGGAATTCTACCATCTGTCGATTTGCTTTCCAATGTAGCCAAGTTTTTCAATTTATTTTGAATAACTATCAAATCCAATTTTTTGTCAACAACTCGTTTTTAAAGAAGATAATGTGGCAACTTCGGCAGATGTACCGTTGGCCATTGACATCACTTGTAGGCAATACAATTGCAAGCGTGTCGTTCGTTTGTTTCAGATTTGAACTTTACCAATGATGATCTATTTGTCCCAGCATAATTGTGGGAAATACTCACTGACATTTTTCTTTCTCTCTGTGATGAATTAGAAACTACTTGGTCATTGTCAGCAAGGTGAACAAACTTTTCTACGAGAATAACTCTAGAGTACTTGTCTATTTTATTCAGTCTGGAACGAAGACGCTGTTGACATTGCAATTTAGACATCTGCACTTTCGTTTGATAACGTTTGATAACGATAAGCTATGCGTGACTGTGGCAAATTAAGATGAAATTCTCGCAACCCGACGAGAATTATATACAACAATAATAATCCTCTAGTATTTCAAGATTTCCTCTAATCTTTTGATGGACTAACATTTCCTGGTTTTCGTCCTTGTTGTTGTTGTTGCTTTTTCTCGTGTTCATTCGCCGTCATATAGAACGACGCAGCCTTCTCGCGAACGTGAAACGGAACCTTAAACTTGCCTCGGGGTGCCTTATGTTACGGCAACCAGCGTATGCCGGTCTCTGTTTCAGGCGTGACTGTCGCCGAGATGATTTTCGTATACCATTCAGCAGTTCCCGCGCAGTTTGTGCTACTATCGATTTAACACCAAAATTTGACTTTAGAAATTTGCAATTTTTCTATGTCGACACGAGACAAGTGTCCCATCTCGTACGTTGATTCCAGTATACTTCGTAGGATTGCGATAATTAGAAAATTAAATTAGACTTACCAAGTCGACATTTGGTTGTAATCCTGTCACATTGCAGACTAACCAGAGATCACGTGAGATGTGCGAGCTTTCCCAGAATTCATACTTCAAAGATGAATGGTCACCAGCCAAAGATACAAAGTGAAGAACAAGTTGATTTCATCAACTCTGCCACAAATCAACAAAACTCCAAAAAGTTTAAGGGGGGGGGGGGAGAGCGATCAGGGAGGGCACGTGGTCTCTGATTAGTCTGCAGTGTGACTGGATTACAATCTAATGTCGACTTGGTAAGTCTAATTTAATTTTCTAATCCTGTCACACTGCTGACGTAACCATGAGATCCCGTGAGATGTTCAAAGTGGTGGCCATTCATGACACAGAAAAGAAAGACCAAAACACTGTATTAAAGCTCAATTGACTTAAATCTTTACTGTTCAGTATCCATAATCAATGAAATGACAAAGTCACAGATCCTTCTGAACAAAGACATATAAATCTTCATAGAAATAATACCCCAGTACTTTCCTTGGATCAATGCTATAACAAAAAAACTATGTTACAGCAATTGGCTTAACTCAGAACTCTTTAAATCTCAGTTAACATACAGTCTGAGAGATACAAAAGACCAACAGTTAGTCTTCACTTGTCAAGTCCCTTCAAGGAAGAAAAGTTATCTCCCCTGAACAGAGTAATCTCCCCTGGACATTAGTTTAATTTTCCTTGAACCAAAGCATTGGCAAATAAATCTGTGTTAGCAATAGGTTTATCATAATAAACTCGAAAGGCTGATTTCCTAGACCAACCCGCTGTCTTGAGAATAGTATCAACCGGCACACGGGCTCTGGCTGCAGCACTAGATGATGCTGAACGAACACTATGTGGAGAAAATAATTGAGTATCAATACCAGCTTTAAACATAACAGACTTAATCCAGCAAGCCAACGTGGCTTACCAATTACCAGTATACGAGTTGTCAGAGCATTTCCATCATAGCTCTATAGATTTGTATCTAATACCGCTTATGCCGGTGCTAGGGGCCGTGTGGTCATATCATCCAAGTTGCCACATGAACAGGTACAATAAAAGCGTACCTGAGATACAACACATATCACGAATCGTTAGATTCTTGGTATGTGCTTTAGAATAGGTTAACCAGAAGACCATTCTGTGAAGTCATGTGACGCAGTCAGTAAGTCGGCACCTCTTCCCACTTCCCTTATATGTGTTGTAATTTAGCTGCTGGACCATATGGTTTTACATAGCACAACAACAATCGAGTGCATTTTTTATGCACAATTCTAGATCTTCTCAAATATTCATTTAAGACAGTCACAATGCAAAGACGCCTGTGCGGCGCATACGCTTTGCAGACAATTTCACTCTGTTGAAAACCAGGCCTGGTTTGCTTTAGTAAATCACCAATAGTGAATTTCACCACCGACTTGGACTTGTGCATATTTCTGATGCCCAGATAACATAGTGTTTGAACTCGCTGGCCTGACAACAAGGCCAAAAGCATTGTTAGCTTTAAACTCCGGTCTTTTAATGAAATGCACTTCACTGGAGATAAAGTTCTCAAAAATAAAAGTACCCTATCCGGGTCTCAAGTCACAGTGTTTTTGGGCAGAGTTGGTCGTAGGGTAAACACACCTTTCATGAACCGAACACTCACTGGAAGAATCCCAACTGTTTACTATTAATCAAAATCATACTTGACAAAACTGATCTGGCAGTGTTAATCGCACTATATTTAAGTCCAGAGTTAACAAACTTGTTAGAAATTCGATTATCTCCCTTACATCAGGTGCAAAGTGATCATATTTCTCCTGAGCAGCAAACGTACACCATCTATTGAGGTAACCACTGTAATGACGCTTCGTAGAGGCCATCCAGGACGCGGAGATGATCTGACGAGCATCCTTTGAAATTCCAGACATTGTGAAAGGTCTCCCGACAATTTCACCGCCATCAACTGTTTCGACGGATGGGTGATGACATTCATTCCCCTGGGCAAAAGAAAAGGAAAATCAATGAGAATTTGTGTCATCTTCGAAACCCCAAATTGTGTGGTCCACAATGGAACAACTAATATTCTAACTACAAGTTCTTGTTACATTTTATGTAATATTCTGCCAATCAAAGAGAAAGATGGAAAGGCATACACCAAAGAGTATGAGTGAGTGAGTGAGTGAGTGAATAGAATTTAACGTCGCTTTCAACAATATTTCAGCTATATCACGACGAACCGACTAAGCACCAGCCAGCCCAGTTGTGTTCCTGCTACTTCAAAGAAGAGATCTTTGAAGCAGCATGGACCCAGACACCCTCCATCCACCCTATAAACATGGAGGACAGCGCACAAGACACAGACAGGACACTAACATGGTGCAATAAAGGCAAGTGATATTACAGTGCTAGACACCACATTATCAAGCTCCAACTATGCATGAAAGCATCAAGTGCCACAGCCAATGGATCTGGCTTCCATGAGAAGTACCTGGACAATTGAAAATTAAGTATGGATGCAAATAAATCAATAACAGGCATTCCGTAACTGCCCGTCACCTGGCGGATAATATCTGGGTTTAACTTCCACTCCACATTATCATGAGAAATTCTACTCTGTTTGTCTGCAGCCAGATTTTCAACACCTGGCAAAAAACTAGCTGTCAAATGAATATTCCGCTCATAACAAAAAAGACAAATTTGTCTGGCAATGTTATTACAAGCAGATTTCTTTCCTCCCATGTTGTTGATATAAGCAACTGAAGTGCTGTTGTCCAAGAGAATCCTAACATGGCAATCTGCCATTTCCTTACAAAAAGTTTGAACTGTCAAAAATGCAGCAGTTAATTCCACAAGCAGCCAGAGGATGCTAGGTCCCCCGCCAAAATGGCAGCAATATTTATAAGCGCTGTCGGTTTCAGAAGATATTCATGAGGATGGCAACAGCTACTTCACAGGCGTAAGAAGCAGAGGGGTCTTTCCACCTTCCCAGGTTTTGAGATCAACTCAGAATGGCTGACTGAATGTGTTGATTGCTACTGTAATATATTTTCTTTACCATGTAGCATGAAAATTATGTAACCGAAATGCAACCCCAAGAGACAACTCATGGCATATTATCTGCAAACTAAATTTTGACAAGAATATGAAGGCATCCTCAACCTATTGCCCAGAAACCAAATTTAGACTTTGCCACAAGGAGTCACCACCTGTAGGTGCAAGCAGGCAAAACACAATCCCAAATGACATCTCATGTCATGGTATCGGCATATGAACTTTGAGACTCTGAAGAGGGGTCCTCAAGTTATTGCCAGTACTAGATGCCCACCGGTGTTCATGTTATTTGGGGTGGGTCACATATGAATACAAAATCTGAGAATAATCTGATGAGCAGTTGCCAAATTATTGCCCGGAAACAAATTTTTCCACCAGGAGACGCCACCTGTAGGCAGAAGCGGGGAAAATACAATCCCAAGGAACATGGTATCGTGGGGACATCTGCATACCAAATTTGGGAAGAATCCGATGAGGGTCCTCAAGTTATTGCCCAGAAAACAAATTTAGATTTTGACACCAGGTGACGCCACCTCTAGGCGCAAGTCAGTGAAATGCATTATCAAGCGACATCTTATGTCACGGTACATTCATACAAAATTTGAGAAGAATCCGATGGTTAGTTCTCAAGTTATTACCCGGAAACGAATTTGTGATGTTGCCACCAGGTGGCGCCACCTGTGAGTGCAAATGAGCGAAAGGCAATCCCAAGCAACAGCTCCTGGCATGGTAAATGCATGCCAAATTTGAGACGAATCCGATGAGCCGCAACGTTTCTCATGTTACCCAGAAAGGTACATATGTAGGATATTTCAAAGAAATTCGACCAAGTGTTTCTAATTTATCACTTGCAGCATGGAATAATGGAATGAACTCTAGTGGCGCCACCTCCGGGTGGATTTTGCTGAAACGCATCACCAACGGTGTTTTGTCGCAGGGAATGCATTTACCAAATTTCGAAGAAATCCGACAAATTGTTCGAAAGTTATCGCTCGCGGAGGATTTGAACAAACATGAACGGACATGCATTAAAGATTGGAACAAGACCCAGTGGCGCCACCTACAGGCGGATCTTGCTGAAACGTAATACCAGCGACGTCTTGTCGCAAAGAATGCAGATGCCAAATTTCGCAGGAATCCGACAAAGCATTTAGGAGTTATCGCTTACGCAGTATTTGCACGGACATGCACTAAATATTGGAACAAGACCCAGTGGCGCCACCTACAGGCGGATCTTGCTGAAACGTAATACCAACAGACGTCTTGTCGCAAAGAATGCAGATACCAAATTTCGGAGGAATCCGACAAAGCATTTAGGAGTTATCGCTTATGAAGCATTTGCACGAACATCCACGGACATGCACTAAAGATTGGAACAAGACCCAGTGGCGCCACCTACAGGCGGATCTTGCTGAAACGTAATACCAACAGACGTCTTGTCGCAAAGAATGCAGATGCCAAATTTCGGAGGAATCCGACAAAGCATTCAGGACTTATCGCTTAAGAAGTATTTGCAGGGACATGCACGGACATGCACTAAAGATTGGAACAAGACCCAGTGGCGCCACCTACAGGCGGATCTTGCTGAAACGTAATACCAAGAGACGTCTTGTCGCAAAGAATCCAGATGCCAAATTTCAGAGGAATCCGACAAAGCATTTAGAAGTTAATCCTTACAAAGTATTTGCACGGACATGTCCGTGCATGCACGGACACATAGAAGCAAGACCCCAGTGGCGCCACCTACAGGCGGATCTTGCTGAAACGTAACACCAAGAGACGTCTTGTCGCAAAGAATGCAGATGCCAAATTTCGGAGGAATCCGACAAAGCATTTAGAAGTTATTGCTTACGAAGTATTTGCACGGACATGTCCGTGCATGCACGGACACATAGAAGCAAGAACCATTTTAAAGTCCCCGGCCGCGTTGCGGCGGGGGACAAAAACATTGATGTGAAGAACTGACTCGGCAATAGACCAATTACCACCAGCGGAGTTGTCGGCACAAATGCCTCCCCACCCATTTTTGGAAGCATCAGAAGATAAAATGTAGCTAGGATCTTCATGAAAAATAGGCATTTTGGCATGTTCAATGTTATGAATCCACCATTTCAAGACAGTTCTACATTCTTCAGGCAAAACGATTTTAGCCTCAAAATCACCTTTATTTTGCTTCAAAACCAACGATTTGAAGTTATCACACTTTCTGTAGAACAAACGTCCATATTCTACTCCATCAAAACTGGACACCATTAATCCAACCACATGAGCTATCAAACATATTCGTATCACACGTTTATTGAGCACTTCGATACATGCAAGTTTCAACTTCAGAGCTTTCTGGGGGGTTAATCTCACATATCATATCTATTGAAATATCAATAGAATTCGAAATGAATCCAAGATAAACACAGATTTGTGAGGGTTTTAGAACAGACTTGTCAGGGTGGACAATACACCCTGCCTTCAAAGATCTTTTTGTGGTGTCGACAACATTACATCTGCAGTCCTCTTGCCAACGAGAAAACAGTCATCGATGAAACTAGTATTCATGTGACCTTTCTTACGTAAATCAGAGAAAAACATATTGCGTAACTTCGTGAAATAACGAGGTGCTGAACAAAGGCCATTAGGCATAGCGGAATACTGGGTGTACAGCAACTGGGTAATATGCGTCTTTCCAGTCTAAGATAAACATAAAACACCCAGGAGACATGATATTGATTGCAGTTTTAAGAGAATCCATCTTAAAATATCTGTAAACAACCATATCATTAAGAACTTTCAGATCTAAAATGAAGTCTGGATGCAAATAAATCAATAACAGGCATTCCGTAACTGCCCATCACCTGGTGGAAAATATCTGGGTTTAACTTCCACTCCACATTATCTTGAGAAATTCTACTTTGTTTGTCTGCAGCCAGATTTTCAACATCTGGCAAAAAACTAGCTGTCAAATGAAAATTCCGCTCATAACAAAAAAGACAAATAGGTTCTAAAAGAACCGTCCTTCTTGTCAATCCCAAATATGTTGGATATAAACTGCGCTGGTTCAGGAGAACACCTTTCAATGATCCCTTTCTCCTCCATATGATGCAATTCTGCTGAAATTTTAGGGATTTTGTCAAGGTCCAATTTGTATGGACTTGGAATGTTGTATTGGTAGAGCTGTTGTTCAAATTCAATTTTGATACCAAAGACCACATCAAGAATATGCTTATCTGAAGTGATACTCTTCCAGAAAGGTATACACTCTTTCAGTCTTCCTACTTGAAACTGATTAACCAATTTAGGTAAACAAATGTTCATATTCGAAAGGAATGAAAGCCAGTTGTGATCATACTCACATACCCCTTGAAGATCAAGGTCAACTACTTCTGTTCGGGGTTTCTCGGCTTCTTGTAACGCTGGTTGGAGTCGGTCGACCGCCCCCTGAACGTGAAAGGATGTCCCCGATACTGGCCTAAAAAATCTCTTCCTCGACCATGATAGCGTGAAGCGCATCTGAAGCTAGAATATCTGCCTTGTGAGAGATTGACTCCAACCCGGTTGGTCTCATTAATATCCTTGACTTTCTTCCCGAGATCATCACCGAAGAACAAGTCGGAATTCAACTCGCCAGGGTTGGTACAAAGCATTCTGTATTTTGTATTGAGATCCGGCTTAATACAATCACGTCGTCGTTGATTTAATTCAAAACGGGCATTGCCCATCAGCGCTAGAACATCCATAGCTTCACGAATGGCCTCAAGAATATTACCATCCCTGTACTTCGCCTTTAATTCGAAGAGTTTTTCGCACAATGAGATGACTGGCAATGAAGCTTTGTTCAACTTGAGAGCAGTCTTCTGGAAACGAATGTCCATAGACCGGCTTTAACTTGTTTCAAATTTTCGGATTAACCTTGGCAGTTGAGATAGTCGGATATTTCCCAGGAATCTTGTATTTAGACAGAATATCTTTCGCACGCTCGTCAGAAAGCTTATTTGCAAACATGGAATTGATAATACCAGCTAACGTCTCGGAAATGTTTGGCCCCAACTCATTTCAAACTCCTGCTCCAAATTATTTTGCAAATCATCGCCACTAGCGACCTCAGGCTCATCCTCATCAACATCAGACGATTGTCGATCATTCAACAGATCACCTATCTACTGGTTAACATCAAGAGTAATCACATCATCGGCAACACGTGAACTTATTCCCAAACTGGGAACTAGGAATCACGTCATCATCATTCGTGATTCGGATCCGTCCGATGGTAGAAATCCCGCTTACGAGATTCTTTCGTTGCAAGCTCAGCCATATACTGCATTGACATGACTTCTATACATGGTAGCAATGTCCATAGATGCATCATTTGCTATCGGCTGGGTCGCCTTTGCCTGCATTCCATCATCAAAATGGCGGCCGTCATGACGGCCGATAGATGGCGTGACTGAAGAGCGTTCATCATCCTTCTCATGAGAAGTACTCGCTATCGGTACAGAATGGAGTTCTAATTTTTCTTGCACTTTTCCCCGTGAATCAGTCACGGTCACTTTAGAAATGGGCGACTTGCCCTTAGAACCATTTTTAGGGGGAATTTTGCCTTTCTTGTTGGCAGGTCTGATTTGCACACCGGCAACAAACACCGGCTTCGGCAAGATCAAAAGTAGAATCCAATTATTGGTCATAGAACATATAATAATGTTCAAATCGACCCAAATTGTTGAGCAAACACTTCTGTTTAATGGTCATCAAATTGGTGATCGATGGCTATTACAAAGCTATTTTCTAGAATCGATCATCTCCGTTATTAAACGGAGCAAAATTCAAGCCGTTTGCAGCTTGCTGGAAAATTTCGCAATGAATTCTGGGAAAGCTCGCATATCTCACAGGATCTCATGGTTACGTGAGCAGTGTGACAGGATTAACATATCTTACCCATTGCCTCGTATCTTTTCATCTCATTCATGGTCGGAATAGAGTAGTAACGCAGCACAAACACAGCGAGTATCAGTGGAAGGGCGGCGAGAATTAGCCAAGGATTCACCATGATAACCACTCCCATATACACCACAACCAGCACACTGTTCTGTATATACATAGAAGACAACACAGAAAAGCATACTGAGACATTCGCCGTAAGAATTCATAAATTTGGGTTTGCCTTATCAGCTGTCTACAATGATTATGTCTTAAAATATGGGAAGTAACAGACTAAAAGATTTTATACCAAGACATTTTAGTAAAATTTGCTCTTGCTTATCTATTATTTGAACTTCGTCGTCGTTCGTTTGCGTCATTCGTTGCTTCCTTCATGAGCGATCATGCTAATTGATCTACCGGCGGTAACTATTCCGAAAGTAATAAGAAAGACATTTATTATCAGATAAAAACCACATAATTTTACTTGAACGTAGATTACATGATCAAACTTATCACGACTACATTTGGAGATTACGTGATGCGGGAAACAATCAGATCCTGCTAGCGACGTATATCGTTAGACTGATATTTTGTAACAAGGGCAACTTGAATTAGCGTTTTATTTCTTCGCATCGTTGGAAATGTTCTCCCTGCACCTTATGTGTGTGACATCAGAATACGGTTTTCATTAATGCGTACATGGTGCAAGATAAAATAGTGTGTCCAAAGAGGCGCGAGATGTGTTTCCCTAATTCCCCAAAATGACACACTAATATCTCACCCTCTATAGTTTCAGATAAGATGCACAAACTGAAATAGTTATCGTATCCTGTACACTCACAGCAAAGGATAGATTAATGATTATTATTTTGAATTAAATCCATTAAACTGGGAGTTGGAATCTGGACCAACCCTCAAATTGGAATATTAGCATATCGGCGTTAGATCCAACATTAGGCAGCTAGCATCCCCCATCAGGAATTTCCGTGTCCGTACAAAAACGGACAATATTAGCACCGGACGCCAAGCATGCGTAACATCAAAATATGATAAACAAGAGGGAATTTTGCAAGAGAGCAACGATCAACAGTTTCAATGATACTCGAAAACAGACTGATATTCCAATCGTTCCTTCTGTATCTCTGGTCAGTAAGCACCTTGCATTCATCGTGACATTTCAATGAGGGCACTCACAGCCGGATAACGATGATAGTTCCTGATTGAATGCTAGATCCTCCTTCTGTGAGATATGATTTTTGAGAAAGAAAGAAACGTATAGAGGGATTCGAACCCACGATCCCAGTTAAACGCGTTGGTGCTCTACCAACTAAGCTATGGCAAAATATATATACTCACAATGAAAAAGTACATTAAGAGAAAGGGGATTTGGTGGTCTACAAAGCCCAGGTCTCTCGAAAACCTATTCAGTACAATTCCTAAAAGATGAAGATAGACAAACATTATAACATTTACACCAATTAGACTATTATGATTACCATATCTTTCTGTCTGGTAGAACGGATATCAAATATGAAAAATCGGCTCTTGAAACAATATACTGTTGAAGGCGACAATTGTATTATTCTAGTCTTGAAATCCTAGTAATAATATAACTATATTCCTATATTTGAAAATACAATGTTTCGACTAGTAATTGCAGTCATCTTCAGGGATAAATTATAATTATATTCCTACATTGTGAAAAACCGTGCAAGAAAATACTTGCTAAGGTGAGAGTCGAGCTAAAAACTTATAATTAGTAGATATCGTCCCACTGATATACCAACTGAGCTACCGAGTCCAGTTGCGAACAGCTCGCTAATTCGATTCATTTCACAAGTACGAGGCCTATTGCCACGTTAACAAGTAATTTCTGGGTACATATTCGAAGATACAATGTTTCGGCTAATAATCTGAGGGCAAGGGTGGAAAACCGGATTCTCATTACTATCAATTTCAGAAAACTGAACAATTGGACGAGAGGCAGATTTCTGTGAGAGGTTTATTTTTATATTTCGATCAACCCGAGAGAGTAAAAGCAACCACAGATTTATTTTTAAAGGGAATAATTGTATGAAACATTTCCGCATGACCGTGCATTAATTTTCTGTTGGTTATTAAGTGCACATTTCACTTATGTAAACTACAATTTCCATTTTATTCGTGAATAAATGATTAATAGCGTTAATCTATGCACATTTGTTGTAAATCGCGAATCAGATCGCTTGCCATTCAACAAATAATTTTCTTCTTAATTTGTTAAGTGTATGATGATAAGCCACGTCTGTAAATAGCTAAACTTTGGTAAATATGCATATGCTATGTTGGCATTTAGCATGAAATGCCCCAGGAATGTAAAAGAGTTCGTGGGTAACGAAATGTGTCTGTCACGGGCAGTCTAGGAAAGTTTGATGGATACATTGCAGATATCCCCTTATATGTTTGCCAAAGACATCTGAAGAGCAGACATCTATTAGATTATGCTATTCCGAAGCTGCTCATATGTTGAAGTTTTTGTCCATTGGAAAGAAAATTAAGTCATTGATCTTCATTTTAAATGTATTTCATTTTTCTGCTATATATATTTTGCTCATCCATATAAAAGTTTCAATAAACATCAAGTCTGCACAAAGAAGTGTTTCCTTCAGACAAAATACCCATAATGTAAACTGTCACAGTTAAAAGTGACGTACATCAACAGACGTTTGAATTTAGGATTGTAGCTTTATCGTATATACCTTAGCAAGGATTGCTAAATACATCTAAAATAAGATACCTTGAACCGAAATAATATTCGTTATAACATTGAGATTTTGCAAGCATTAGATTCGTTTTGGAACAAGATATCATATTTTAGATATTATAGACAAACACCTGTTACAATATATACGAAAAAGAAGACGAAAGCTCAATTTCAAATATCAGTGGATGATGTTTTACGTCCCTTTTCACTCTTAAGTTTTAACAATTTATATTTTGTTGGTGCCGTATGAATCAAGTTTCTGTGCAGAAGTAAAGAAATTATGTTTTTGAATTTAGTAACGTGACGAGTTTATCGAATGTTAACGAACTCCTTTCACAGACTGATGTATATAAAAACATCACTGATTGCATCAAAAGGATCGGTTAATATGAGAATACTATACGTGAATGGCTCACCCATGGGATTTGTGTCGAAGAAACTTAGTTTAGCCCTCAGAACTACCGGAAATACTTTGTCGTGTAATCTCTGGCTAGCTGTCATCACAAGTCGGCCAAGAAACTCCACAGAGATGAGAAACAAAATCAACGAACATGCGAGAAAAACCATGTAGTAGAGTTGCTCTGGAATAACGTGTTCACAGTCCTCTTTTTGCTTCTTGGTTGCCCCTTCCATGGTGGTTGAGAAATTAACGGACCCTTTGTTAGAGCAGGAGATGTTGTTCTTCAGTGGCATATCTTGTACCGAGTTGAGGGATGAGGCATTTAGTTCTCCTGTACAGGTATCGTGTTTAGTGATGTTGTGGGTTTGAGTGCAAACTTCAGACCTGTGAAGAGGAGAGGAAAATCGAGCTCCAGGACAGGCCTGTGGTCATTTTTTTTAAATGTAGAGAATATTCGACATAGGAGTTCTCGACCAGAAATAATACGAAGCTGCGCATCTGAAAACCCCTCGGCTCTGGGCGCCAGCCATTCATAATGTATTCAATTTGAAGCAAGACTTCAGGAACACCAAGCAGTCAAGTGACAAATATACGCATTATGAAAAAAATTGCCATTAGAAATGGCCTCTAAGGTTTATGTCCAATCAGAGAAGTCGGTATTCATTACTTAAGTCTGTTGATGCATCGATGATGTATACCAAATTTTGTCATAGAGCATTTGAAAATTATCAGAGATAGAGATCATTAATGATCTCGCATAAATTAAAGATGGCCGCCCATCCTTCCCACCACTCAGAGAAACTGATGTGGTTATTCATTGCAAGTGTCTTGGTACATGGATGCTGTATACCAAGTTTCATATAGAACACTGAAATGGTATCAAAGATATACATCATCAAAGATTTTGCATAAATTAAAGATGGCCACCAAGGTTTCCGCCCAATCAGAAACACCAGAACTGCCATTTATCGTAAGTCTATTGATGCATCGATGATATATGCCAAATTTTACATCGAGCACTCGAACGGTATCAGAGATAGAGATCATTAATGATTTCGCATAAATTAAAGATGGCCGCCCATCCTTCCTGCCACTCAGAGGAACTGATGTGGTTATACATTGCAGGTCTCTTGATACATCGATGCTGTATACCAAGTTTCGTATAGAACACTTGAATGGTATCAAAGATATATATCATTAAAGATTTTGCATAAATTAAAGATGGCCGCCAAGGTTTCCACCGAATCAGGGAAACTGGTTTGGTCATTCCTTTGAAGTTTCTTGATGCATCGATGATCTATACCAAGTTCACACACGGAACAGTGAAATGGTACCTAAGATACACAAGATTAATGATTTCGCATAAATTAAATATGGCCGCCAAAGTTTCCAACCAATCAGGTCCAGATTCAATAGGTTTCTGGGTCATGAGCATATGGATGTGCAGTGCAAGTTTGGTGTGCCTAGGATAAGTCGTTCTAAAGATATCTTGGTAACGAGAAAGCTGTGATGGTTTCGCATAAATTAAAGATGGCCGCCAAAGTTTCCAACCAATCAGGTCCAGATTCAATAGGGTTCTGCGTCACGCGCATACGGATGTGCACTGCAAGTTTGGTGTGCCTAGGGTAAGTCGTTCTGAAGATATCTTGGTAACGAGAAAAGTGTGACGGACGGACGGACAGACGGACAAACGGACAGACGTACATGACGACGACAATACCCTTCGGCCAAATTTTGGCCGAGGGGTAAAAACCCCTCCATGTTAGCCTTTATATGCATATATCAGGTGTGGCATATTCGTTAGGGACACGATAAGTTTTAACTAAGTTTGAATGTGCTCAATACATGTATGTAAATATCAAAGAAAGAGACTTCTTATACGTTTTGACTAAGCTCATCACAATGATTACAACACCATGGGAAAATAAGTATAGTAATATTAGCTGTGATAAGAACTAATTCCAAAAACGAAGACGGAATAGTGATATTGATCATAAATAAAGTGCAAGTGACTTGTTGTGCACACTACTTTTAGTAATGGTTTGAGGATTTTAAATGAAGGCATACCAAATTACAAGCGTCTAGTCCGTCATTCATAATCCTGCCGTCGTCCATTGGAGAATATCCGCGTCCATAATCCAAAGACCTATTTCATATTCCATATAACAGTATTAGCACCAAATTCAAAAAGACAGTCATAGTATACATAAACATAAGCTTGTTTCCTGCAAGAGAGAAGCGGTCAACAGTTTTCAATGATCAGTATTCTTAATCCATAATATTCGTTGTAAAGTCGTCATCTAAGGATGATGTATCTCAAGTCACGCTTTGATTGTGCCTGTTCATATGAGTACCATGAGGATCTTGAAGTACATGGGTTCATACGGACCCTAGCCCCGGGTTAAGCGGAATTAGACACAAGTTACGAAACGTAGCGCCATAGATCTTGCACGCTACGTTCGTATTTTGCTATCAGCATACGATATGTATCGCCAGATTTGAGAAACTTTGAGTGGAGGCGCTTGGTGGAATAGCTCTGTTTTATAAGTTTCTGCAACAATGTTTTGTGACGTTGGTTAAAATCATCACATTTAACACAGGATCTAGCAAATGCTACTAAGCGAGATATGTATACGCCATATGCAGGTCCCACTGGAATATTACTATCCAAAAAGGGATAGTTTACGATGTCGAAATTGTAATCATCTCTTTTGTCATAAAGTCGACGAGAGGGAATGCCCGCTTCATTTTTATAGAGATAGAGATCTCACCCATTCGGGGAATGCATGAGCTCAAGGTTTTTGTTGATATTGCTATACCATACTGGGTCAAGCAACCTGTATTCTATCATGAGACCCACACCCAATAAATATTCATGTTGCACACATATTACCATAAATAAACTGGCCATAGTAGCGCTCAGCTGTGTGATTGATGCCGATAGTTTATATTTGTTTACGAGGTGTATATCTATGGAACTTTACTTGAACGAACATACATGGAATCAAGTAAGAATGGAATGATGTAAGTACAGTACTTAAATGTATACCTAAATACAGGTTTTTCTGGTTATGCCCCGTGGCAGTACTATTGGTTCAATCCGAAATCTATTTGCATAGTTTATTTTTTAACGAATTCAAACTCATTGAGTGGCGATATCGTGTTTCATTTGATTGGAAAACGATTAAAGACAAAAACAAAAACGCTCCAAAGTGATCGAGCATCAGTAGTTTATAATGGAATAAAGAAATAATTGTTCATGATTTTGAAAACTTGGACGTAAGAAACATTGAATCTATAACGACACTTGCTAGCGCTATCTTTAAAAGCTAGGCGGATAAATAGCGGAAGTCGGGAAGGAGAGAATGAAATGGAGAAGCCCATATACAGGGGAATGCAGCTAGTGGAGGCAACTGGCATTGTTCCGCATGGGAAAATCAGGAAACCCTGTTGGCATGTATCCAACGTTTGCATTTCAACCCCAAACTCGTACATGTGTTACACATAGTGTGGGATGATACAATATGTTAGGAAATATAACACATTTTCAAAAATAATGTCATTTATTTGTTTTTCTCAAAGATAAAATTGCCCAAATGTGTGCTTCCCCAATAATGCCCATCGATGAAGACGAATATGAATATGCCGAGTAAAGGTTGTAGTTCAAGTTTCATTTCAGAGCGTATTTTATTTAAAGGGTAGAGAAAATAAGTCATAAGCACTCACCATTTCAGAAGATATATATCTGAAACAGATATACTAATCTGAAAAAAATAGTCGGAAAGAAATGTTTTGAATATTTACTTGACAGTTTCTGAGAATCACTAATCCCAAATATTTTGGACGGGTTGCTCACATTCATAAAGCGTCAGTATCATTTGTTATACGTGTGTGACACAAAATGGCTTCACTGCACCGAGAATGCGATAAAACTCAAATTAAGAAATTATGTTGCGACTACCGCCATTGGCTTATCAGCTACCGACAAAATGCTTCGTCGCTCATGCCTTCTGACCAGTGAACGATGCTAGCCGATGAATCATGGGCTATCGAGAATAAAATTGGCCGAATGCGTTGGACTAGAATATTAAATTTCGTACTGAATGCAGAAATTCTATTGATATACAGTAGCCGCATTATCCAAGATGCCTGCGTGCCACAGAGGAGCTTTATATTGGCGCATTTTGTGGTATTGAGCCGTCCTAGACTCTACACATTGAAAAGGTTGCTTACAATTCTCAAGATTGTCTTAACACCTGAGACAAAGATTAGATGGAAATAGTTATAATATACTTTTATATCTTTGGAGATTGCAAGGTGTTCTTTTTGCACTAATTCCATAACACCGAGCAATATTCATTAAATTTCAAGAATATATTCACCTGTCCACCTAAGCAACACAAGATGAAGAGTGGAAGGAATACCCATCCTCGTCCCGCCTTTAAGTATTCAAAATAAACTCTCCAGCTTGATTCGCCCAGCATACCCTCTTCTGATACCACGGTCTCATGTTGGTCACTCAGCTAGGAACAAAATTTATCGAAAAATAAATCGTCATATAGCCGAAAAAAGTACTCCAGGCAGCGGACAATTTAAGGTGAATTGCAGTATCCCTCAACGATACTAATCATACATGCCGCATACCAGACATTTTCGTGCATGATAGTAGTTTGTTTTCGATCAGAGGGTTACACAGGTGACCTGAAGCTAAAATCATTATTTTGTAATTGATAATCTAAATGAATCACGTTGGTTATAGTGATGAGAAAATTGGTCCAATATTCCAAAATCTCTTGAATTGATTATTTTAAATTTTAGTCAATTACAAGCTGTGCAGCTGGCAGGTATATCACTTGGCAGTCTATTTAGAAGTATTTGTTACTGTCATTAGTTAGTTTTTCTAATTTAACAAGTTAATTTCGATTTAATTTCTTCTATTGTTTATATGAAAAACAGGCCTTGCATTCTGAAAAGCTCACCAGGCTGATTGATAGGACATACTGGGACGTTTTCCTTAAAGGAATAGAAAACTCTTGAAAAAAAGTATGTTGTAGATGAAAGAATAGTTCCATCACTGTCCAAAAGTATTTTTTATTTACTTTCCCGATTTTTTTTAACCGAATAAAATGCATTTGATATATGTGTTTGTATGGTGGTCTGTTACGACCATCCATTTTCCTGTCCTCTCAATTATTGCAGATACCCACAAAACACTCAGCATTATTCTGATTCAACAGGGAAGTAGACATCGATAAGGAAGTATTTTGAAGGTTGAACGTGGAACATTATTGCTTATTTAATTGTTAAACATCCATATAATTGGGCCTAGATTATGCAACTGGGCCCAAAATATTTGTTTGCACGCAACTTATTTAGGAAGCCCATGGCGTGCAAGAAGGTCTTCAACTGCAAGCTGCCCACAAGTACATATCGAAAAATGTCGAATATATATTTGAGACCTCCCCGTTATCAGAAAATGAGCAAAGATGGTTCCTCTCGGACATGCAGATTTGTTATTATGTCAATGTCTAGTCCATGTTATATTGTGTATAGCAGTACATTTGATTAAAGAAAAATTATAACATCGAGAAATATCAAAAAGAATAATGAGGAACGGCACTCACAGGCCACTATCCAAAGTTTGTCGGCTTTTTGCTCAGTTGAAAAAAATCGGAAAAATAAATTAAAAATACTTTTGGACAGTGATGGAACAATTCTGTCAATACAACATACTTTTTTCAAAGGTTTTCTATTCCTTTAACGGACTGTTCACAGTTGAGAAGCATATATTCAAATCTTTTGCAAACATGGTATTTATGAGTATTCCCACCCATGGAACAAGTGAACATCTGTTTTATTTGTCAACATTTGACAAGTCAGTATTGTTTGCAAAGTAAATAGTATTGCTGTTCAAAGTGTGACCGCTGTGACCTATGAATATGTCATGTAAGCGTCCTGTCGGTGTCTTGTCCTGTCGTTTTATAGGGTGGATGGAAGGTGTCTGCTTCCATGCTGCTTCAAAGAGTTATTCTTTGAAGTAGCAGGAACGCAACTTGGCTGAGTGGTGCTTGGTTCGTCGCGATATAGCGTCGTTAAATTCTATTCAATCACTTACTCACTGAATATGAGTAAAGATCAGTCCTAGTGACATATTTAATGTAGAATTATGCTAAAGATCCATTACATATCTCTTTATTAAGTTATTCCCATTTTGGCCTCTGTGACATTTGAAAACAGGGCATTGACAATCAGGAGTGAATTTGACCTAGATTTTTTCCTTAGACATTGTGTTCAGAAATTAATAGGACTGCCGTTCACTTTTTATCCCTGCGAACTTGAAAGTAGGGCAAGCTCATGAGTATAATCTGACCTTGGGGCCTTCAGAAGGTAGCAGTATGCCAAATATCCAGTATCTACTCCCTTCTTTATTGAAATATTTCGTACACGAATCCATTCACATTTTTACATTTGTGACCTTCGAAAATATGTCAAGGTCAGTGTTGAGTGAATTTGATATAGAAATCTGCATGAGACAGCACTGTACCAACGACCATCACTCTATCCCTGTATGTTATTGTGGTATTGTGTTCGCAACATTCGGTCAGGATAAATGCAGTGATCCATTTAGATGCATCTCGGACGTTTCATTGTGGAAAGAATGAGCAGTGAAGTATCCTGCATATTAATAATTCTCAATATTATGACTCTCATAAGACAGCAAAACGGAAAAAACCAATACCGACAACTTCACCGTTGGATCTGAGTGTCTAGATTTTCCTATGAAGTAGGCTACAGATCGCAAATTGTCCAGTAATAAGTGAGTCAGTGAGGCAGTCAGTCAGTCAGTCCATCCGAATCCTTTCGTCGGCAAAATAACGAAAACCGTTGACATTAGAACCTGATTTTAGATTTTTTGCCATGAACGTGCATTAGGGCATTGTTACCAGCAAGTTCTGAGCTGACCGAATTCTGATGAAAATTTGATTTATAATTATTTTTTATTATTATTTATTGATGGATCAGCGTGTACACTGTCATGCCCATCAGGAACCCTTGGCCGTATGTTTCACTGTATATATAACACAGTACAAAATCTGGTGGGATATGCCATCCGTAATTGTTTGTTTTGAGAGCTAGAGGTCACAGCAATGTAGCTGGGTCACACCCAATAGGCCTATAAACAGATGAGAACTAACAGTCTGATAGGCTTGGGATTCGAGAATGCAGCTGGTGTAATAATTAAATCGATCTTAGAGGTCAGAGCAGGGGAGACAAAAATAAACTTATCTGTCTGGGAGTTAAAAAAATATCACAACAGATGGTACCGGTATTACATTAAACCATCGACAGTGTAGATTCTTTGAGTTCACATGTTGACGTCTTTATTAATTTATTACCGTTCCAGGGGAATGTGTTGTCTCATATATCTAGATAACAACGTGATGTAGAGATGTTATGTCTTTGTACCGGTCATGCTCAGGAGAATGACATAGAATCTTTATTATCTTGTGCCGAGAAGGCGTTGGTTTTGAGTTGAATTACCGTAAACTACATAAATGCTACTTTTCTGCTATAGGACTATATATAAGAATTTGTTGTATTGTTGGGAAAATAATGCGATTCAAAAAGTTGTTTTGGTCCTGGACAAGGGCACTGAAAACCATTAAAGAGGTGTAACTGTATTTTCACACGTAAAGCCTGAAATCTATGAACTTTTTATTTTCAATCTGTTTCCTTTAGTTAAAAAATTGTAAAATTAAATCGGCGATCGTTATTTATTTTTGGAATGAAGGCGCATTAGGAGACCGTTACCAACAAGTTCTGAGCTGACCTACTTTTGATGAAAATTTCTGGTGATTTTTGATGAAAATCACTGGTGATTATGATTTCAACTGGGCGTGGGAATTTCCAAGAGTTCACTTCGCATCGGAGTCCTAATGCTTACCCTACTTCGTAGGTCCTGTGACGTTAGTCACACTGCTCATGTATGAAATAGGAAATGCTAATTTTCCATCATTTGTTAGTGCATTTATCTACACTGCTATTACCAACTTGCCAGCCTACACACAATTCAGTATATTGTTATAGATATATGTAAACCCTGGCCTTTAACGTGTATCCTATTTCACATCCAAACATTTCATCACAGACTACATCAGGCCTCAAATTCAGGTCAAATTACCCACTGGTGGTGAAATATCCTACATCAACCAATTAAGTCAGCCTGGTGCAATAACACAGCAGAAGAAAGAAAGATGTGGTATCATCCTTCAGACTTAGTCTGTGTGAGCAACAATGATAACAGTTTACTGAGGGTGAAACAAAGCCATGACGGCATGTTTAAATGGTCTTAATTTATTTTCATTGGGTAGAATTTAACTAGATAAAGTAACTTTGATCATGATGTGAAAATATGAGCACATAATTTGAGTTTTTTGTACCTCTTGAATATTGACTATATATCACACTTGGATATAATTTAAAAAAAAAATTACATGTGTAAACAAGATATGTCTAAATTTTTCTTGTCATTTCAAATCTTGATCCATTTTGATTCCTTGATTGGGGATACAGAATCACTGCCACGGAGTGTGTTGGTGTGTCACAGCAATGCAATTCCGATTCACACAACGAAGCTGAGGTGGCTTAACGTTTATCAATGAAGAAAATCACCGATCAATCGCCATAGAATATAATGTGAAACAAGAAAACCGGAATAGTACATTCATCAGATTGCCTATACCCAAAATGTGTTGTCAAATATATCTAGATAACAACGTGATGTAGAAACGCAATTTATTCGTCTTTGTACCGGTTATGCTCAGGAGAATGACATAGAATCGTTATTATCTTGTGCAGAGAAGGTGTTGGTCTTGAGTTGAATTACCATGAACTACATAAATATTATTTTTCTACTATAGTACTATATATAAAAATTTGTTGTAAATAATGCGATTCAAAAAGTTGTTTTGATCCTGGACAAGGGCACTGAAAACCATTAAAGAGATGTAAATGTATTTTCACACGTAAAGCTTGAAATCTACTGAACTTTTTATTACTCAATCTGTTTCCGTTAGTTAAAAAATTGTAAAATTAAATCGGCGATCGTTATTTATTTTTGGAATGAAGGCGCATTAGGAGATTGTTACCAACAAGTTCTGAGCTGATCTACTTTTGATGAAAAATTCTGGTGATTTTTGATGAAAATCACTGGCGATTCTGACTTGGGCGGTGCACATCTTAATATAGCCAGGATTTCATCTGGGGTTGGGGATTTCCAAGAGTTCAGTTCATAAATGCTACCTTTCTACTATAGTACTATATATAAAAATTTGTTGTAAATAATGCGATTCAAAAAGTTGTTTTGATCCTGGACAAGGGCACTGAAAACCATTAAAGAGATGTAAATGTATTTTCACACGTAAAGCTTTAAATCTACTGAACTTTTTATTACTCAATCTGTTTCCTTTAGTTAAAAAATTATAAAATTAAATCGGCGATCGTTATTTATTTTTGGAATGAAGGCGCATTAGGAGATTGGTACCAACAAGTTCTGAGCTGATCTACTTTTGATGAAAATTTCTGGTGATTTTTGATGAAAATCATTGACGATTCTGACTTGGGTGGTGCCCATCTTAATATAGGCAGGATTTCATCTGGGGTTGGGGATTTCCAAGAGTTCAGTTCATAAATGCTACCTTTCTACTATAGTACTATATATAAAAATTTGTTGTAAATAATGCGATTCAAAAAGTTGTTTTGATCCTGGACAAGGGCACTGAAAACCATTAAAAAGATGTAAATGTATTTTCACACGTGAAGCTTGAAATCTACTGAACTTTTTATTACTCAATCTGTTTCCTTTAGTTAAAAAATTGTAAAATTAAATCGGCGATCGTTATTTATTTTTGGAATGAAGGCGCATTAGGAGATTGTTACCAACAAGTTCTGAGCTGATCTACTTTTGATGAAAATTTCTGATGATTTTTGATGAAAATCACTGGCGATTCTGACTTGGGCAGTGCCCATCTTAATATAGGCAGGATTTCACCTGGGGTTGGGGATTTCCAAGAGTTCAGTTCGCGTTCGAGTCCTAATGCCTACTCTACTTCGTAGGTCCTGTGACGTTAGTCACACTGCTCATGTATATTAGTGTCGTTCAATATAATATCCACAAACTAATGTTGCCTCAAGCTTATTCCGTTTATGAAGGATGCTTCTTTGTCATTTGATGGACAAGATGGCATCAGCAACGCAAAGAGTAACAGAAGTAACAATTTCATGGGCATGAATTATGTTAACGCTGGGCGGCTAATTTCCAGATTAATCACAAATATGCATTCGAGCATTTGGAAAATGTATTGCTAATGCCATCTTGTTCCTTATTACCAAACTTTCTGTCCCATGTCCGTAACGACACAAATTGAGCGCTGAGTCTCTGTGACACCCTAGTTGAGGATCATGGGTAAATTTAAAATGGCGGCCACGTGGGGTACGGAAAAGTGACGTTTTCAGCATTTTGCTTCAAAGTTCTTGCTTCGTGGAAAAGTGGGAAAAAGTACTTTACGACACATCAGATTATTGTTTACTAATTTGTCGTACGGTTTTTGCTAATATAACACAAATAAGTAAATCGAAAAATGTGACCGAAAAACCGATCAACGAATGTATTTCTGAAAAAAGACGTTAATGAGACGACATAAAAGAGGCCATCTTCGATTCGTTTTCACATTTTCTGATAGAGCTTGACCCAAGGCTATGGTGTGTTAAGTTTCAGCCCTCTAGCTCGAGGGATAAGACAAATATTTAGGGGGGAGTGAGGGTAGGGGTGGCTAAATGGGCCCCACGGCCTGGACAGGTCCCAAACAGCCCTAATCAGATAGGGTTATTATTGTTATTTTTGCACATACATCGACAAAGTCACATAACGTAGCATTTTGGGAATAATATTTTGAGTAAACATAATGTAAATCGGGAAGATAAGCTCTAAATGTGAAGGAATAGTAGAAGGCATCAAAACGAAGATGATGCTAATGGCCTGTTTGATGGAAGGGCATTAACCACATTGTCAAATAACAGAAAATGGATGAAAGTCTATAGATTTGCATGTTTATCTAAATGTCACTGTTATCCTATATAATGTACGAACCTGCACTGATACATTATCGGCTTCATGTTCCTTCGCCCTCACATTATCTCTCTCGCCCACACGTTGAGCAATGTCAACGCCTTTTAGGACAAGCTCGTCGAAAGTCCCAATGTCCGTTATGCAACCCTGTCAAAAAGATAACGGCATTTTCATGGTGAAAACTTGAACGTTATCGGTTGTATCGGTTGTGGAGTTATTCTCCACCGATATGCCCCCTCCCCATCATATGCGTTTCCTGGGAGTTGACCTCTAAGCCAGTAAGACAAAAACACCGTCTCTTTCTCCTTTGTCAGGGTTAAAGCATATTGATGGACTGAAGAGACAGTGGGTTGGTGATAATTTTCGTACAAGGAATGTATGCAAAGTTTTGAAAATTTTATACTCAGATTTTTTTTAGGATGACCATACAAGTGATCGAAAATAGTCCTATAATTAAACACATTTATAAAAACAAAGATTATCAGACAAAATAATCATTATACCAATCAACATGTTCGCCTACAGAGAAACCCGAACCGCAATAATGAATATCGAATTGGCGGGCTTGTGGGGGGAACATGTATCAAATGTGAGAACCATTATCGCCCATCTGGTACCACCACCATTAGTTTCATTCAGAGTGGTATGATTCTCCTGCCTGTTTACAGTTTATTTGAAAATATCCGCCATGTATGAATTTATGACAAAAAATCTCGTCGACTTTATGACAAAAGAGATGATTACAATTTCGGCATCGTAAACTATCCCTTTTTGGATAGATTCCAGTGGGACCTGCATATGGCGTATACATATCTCGCTTAGTAGCATTTGCTAGATCCTGTGTTAAATGTGATGATTTTAACCAACGTCACAAAACATTGTTGCAGAAACTTATAAAACAGAGCTATTCCACCAAGCGCCTCCACTCAAAGTTTCTCAAATTTGGCGATACATATCGCATGCTGATAGCAAAATACGAACGTAGCGTGCAAGATCTATGGCGCTACGTTTCGTAACTTGTGTCTAATTCCGCTTAACCCGGGACTAGGGGCCGTATGAACCCATGTACTTCAAGATCCTCATGGCGCTCATATGAACAGTCACAATCAAAGCGTGACTGAGATACATCATTCTTTAGATGACGACTTTACAACGAATATTATGGATTAAGAATACTGATCAGCGATACGGATTTCATATTTTTGGAACATCATGATGTCTTGCCGGCATCATTGAAAACTGTTGACCGCTTCTCTCTTGCAGGAAACAAGCTTATGTTTATGTATACTATGATTGTCTTTTTGAATTTGCTGCTAATACTGTTATATCTTTGGATTATGGACGCGGATATTCTCTAATGGACGACGGCTGGATTATGAATGACGGACTAGACGCTTGTAATTCCCATCAGTGAAATACAAGACAAATTTCGCTAAGATTTTGTCAGTTACAATAAAACAAACACCCTTCGCTTGTATTAAACATTCGTCGTACCGGCCCAAATATGGAAGGACACGATTGGCTTATGTACATCGATCTGCCCAACACAGATTCTTCCAACAGAGGTTTCTATGACTGGAATATCTGGATACTAACTTCTTTCATCAGGACAATTCGGTCAGCTGACTTAAGATATTGAAGATGATGAGTAACCAATATCCGCGTTTTTCCTTTCAGGCACCCACAAATACATCTGAAACAAGAAAGAGCACAGATCTCGCTCAAAGCAGATAAGTTGTGCATATTTAAATTTATTCAACATATATAGAAGCCTGCAACCTGAAGAGGTTACATACAGTGTCCACCATTCGAAATTTAGGTCAAATACCTTAGTTGATACTTTAATTACAAGATCTCGTAAAATGTATCTGTTCTCTCGTGACTGAAATATGAGATCCATTTCCATCTATGCAGTTTACTCATTCAAGGTTATATGTATGTTATGCAATCGAAACGACATGGCGTGGGCAGAGCAAATTCCTGACAACGACAGGCATAAATGTACGTTCGCCAAATAAAAAAAATGTCAGGCTGATATGAAATGACTGGATTGTCGTTAAATGCTATGAATTTCTCTATAATCAGACTACTTCGCTTACTCATTGAAAATATGCCTGCCCACATCTGTGTCCACGGCACTCAATGGATCGTCAAGGATATAGATAGACGTCTCCCGATATATCGCTCTGAAAACAGTCAAATCAGGTACCGGTACACTTGGAAAATACATACATGTATGGTTAACAAGTCAGCATGTGCGGCCGATAAAATCAATCACCTATCATCGCCAAAACTCGCCAAAGGGCAATTGATGAATAAAGATTCGGATTAGACCACAGTTCAGCGAATTATGGTACATTGAACAAATAAGCACAGATGTAATAGAACGAATACGTTGCCTGGAAGACGGGATATTCATAGTCACTATACCAGCTTAATCGGCCACATAATCTCACCTGGCGAGGGCAACACGGGACTTCTGTCCTCCACTTAGCATGAGTCCTCGTTCTCCAACCAAACTCTGGTCATTGTGGGTCAACAAATTGACGTCCTGGTGGGGAAAATTGTGTGTCACCAACATAACTATATTCCCGGTGTATGTAAACGCAACATTTTGTATACAGATCGTTCTACTGTATGATACAACATTGTATACAGACCGTTCTACTGTATGATACAACGATATAGCCGCAAGTGACAGCGTATATCGTGTTCCAACAACTGCCAATTTTGCATACCATATGGTATACCAGAGGAAGCTTTGAATAACGTCAAAATTAAACCATCGGAATAGACATATCTCAATTTAAACATTAAAAGGTTGGTGGAAAACGATGCAGGCGTACTGACAAGAAGTCATATGACCCTACAGAAAAATATACTTGCTGCATATTTCTAAAACATCACAAGAACCAAAAGTGGTCCCTGTGATGATACATATCCCAGTCACGCTTGTATTATGACTGTTCACACAGACATCTTTGTACCGAGGACAAACCTTGAAGACGAAAGCTTCACCAACAGAATTTCACCGTGCAAAGGCAACACAATTCAGGTGTTTATGCTATCCCTTGCATTTCATCCTGCAAACAATCAGGTATGTATGCGATGTACCACAACTGTATGAAAGGGAGCTCAGTGCAACTATTGTTTGAACGGTATTCTCAAAATGACAGCCATACGGGGGAACGGTCCCTTTGATGTTCGTGATCTAAGGATTCTCTCAAGTAAAAAAATAACCCCCCAAAAATTGGATATCGACATATGATTTCCCAGGAGATGTGGGCATGTTCGGAGATTTCATAATCTCACGAATGCGACTCATAACTCATAAAAATAAGACGACTTGCAGATTGTATCATTCCCGTATGGCGTTTAGCGCTATCAATTTCTGGGTGTGGGTGGTGGTGGTTGGGGACTCACTCCTTCGGATGGGGCATTATTCCTGTATACGGGTCATTCATTCCTATTGGGCGACAATCCTTCAGGATATCGAACCATCATTCGTATGTACTGGACAATTAATCATTGTCGCGAGGAACAATTCCTGGATGGGGAAGCTGTCATTCTTGAAGGGGAACTTAATCCTATATGCCGGTTAAATATTCGAAGTTGCGGACCATCGAGCATCTATGTGGAGACATCTTTCCTTGTGGGTATGTGTAGTGTGTGTTTGTGTGGAGGGGTTACTATCCTGACTGTCAGTATATATGTCTGCCGATGAATCATTCCCATAGATATGTTGCGAAATGTTTACATGAACACCCGCAGTAAAAGCGTGGCTGAGATACAAAACACCGCATGGACCAATGCAGGTCAAGGCGGAGTTCTTAGATATGCACGATGACTATTGGTCTGTGGAGTCATAATCTTTTTCCAGCACCTATATATGTTGCGTTTAATTTGAGGGGTGGATTTGTGGGTCAGATGATTCCGCCCCTTAAATACGCTAGTTTTCACTTGGGAGCTGAAACTTATCACAATATACAATTTCATCAAGCCCTACCAGAAAAAGAAAAAAAGCTAAGATGGCCACCGTGTTGACGTCGAAGTGAGACCATTTTCCCTGAATACATTTTGCGGCCAAGGTTCCATTTTTGTATAATTTATGGAATTTTCTTCCCAAAAGCTGCATATTGAACGAGTAAATAATAGCTTATCATATTGGAATGAGTTCGAGCCTGTCACAAAGGTTCAACTTTCTATATTGTGGGGGATGCTCCCATCCCCACGTATTTCAGATAGGGTTACACAAAATTTCCAAATACATTAACTTTTTTGACGTGAAATGCTGATGTATAGGTTGAAAATTGTTAACAGATAAAGCCCTATGAAACAGGTGAAATGAAGTATAACATCAGAAAAATGAGAATTACCTTGACAAGTGCGCATGCGTGTAGAACCCGGTCGTAGAGTTCCGATGTGTACTGATGGCCGAACAGAATGTTTTCCCGGAGAGTTCCATTAAAAATCCATGGTTGTTGGCTCATGTACGAAATAGTGCCAGTAATTTGAAGAGACCCTATGTTGTACGGCAGTTCTCCAAGTATTGTCATTAGAAGTGACGACTATATAAAATAAATTGTGTAGCATTATAGACCAGAAAATATTATTGATCGCTGAAACGAAAAATGTGTGAACCCAAATGCTTTGCACAGATCGCGTTGGTATTTTGGTATTGAAGCTTGCGAAAGTTACTGATCTTATCTGTGTCCCACCACTCATCATTTTTATTCTTCCTTTTTGACAATGCATTGATTGTTTTAGAACGAAACATGACATAGTGAAGGTTTTCATATTAACACCAACCACAAACATACCTTTCCACAGCCAACTGGGCCAGCTATGACCAGAAGTTCACCCTGAAAATGGAAACAACAGACTGATCGAAACCATATGTTAACAAGATGGGAAAGCATTGTATTACACAGCAAAAATAGCATCAGTACTGTTTCAGTACATTTCTACCAAAGTACTGAAAGAGTACTGAAATATAACTGCACTGAAACAGTACTGATATATAACAGTACTGTTTCAGTACTGAAACAGTACTGAGATATTACAGTACTGAGATATTACAGTACTGATTCAGTACTGAAATTGAACAGTACAGTAACAGTACTGAAACATTACAGTACTGTTTCAGTACTGTTTCAGTACTGAAATTATTCAGCACTTTATCAGTACTGTAATATTTCAGTACTGTAAACTTTCAGTACTGAAACAGTACTTAAATATTAAAGTACTGTTTCAGTACTATTTCAGTACTGAAAATTTTCAGCACTTTTTCAGTACTGTATTATTTCAGTACTGTATCAGTCCTGTAAAATTTCAGTACTGTAACAGTACTGAAATATTACAGTAGTAAAACATTACTCACACAGTGATGAAATAGTTCTATATCATAGCGGGTTTGCCATGAATGTTTTCCGAATGGAGTTTGATAGAAACAACTTTGCATCATGGGATATGTTCCAATTTTAGAACATATTTTTAAATATGCTAGTGCAAAATGGGTAGTGTACTAGTCTCATCACACTTTACTGTACGAGTCTAAAAGATTCAAGCAGTCCATATCAACTGTTTCATTTTATACCACTTTATTGTATTCACTGTCCATTGAATTTACATGCTGATATTTGCAAAATTATACATAATTCAATTCATTTGAATGGATGTGTTAAACAATCAATCGTTGAAAGAGTACGTTCCATCATGTAATACACGACATGGTAGATATATCAACTGATAATAGAAAGAGAACCAAGTACAACTGATACTAGGAAGAGAACCAAGTACAATGTTTCCAAGATGATTGGAATGATCCGTCCTTGGCAGCCATGATCATGATGAACTGGACAGCATATATAATTAATGTACAATAACCGATGATAATGATAGTAATATTTGTTGTGAAGATAAAAATGTCCAAGTTTATCAATGCACACAAGTGTTTTATATGCACTATAGTCTATAGATATCTCAATTGTCTCCCATGATTCTTTCCTGAGCAGAGAGGATTGGTCAGCACTGTTGAAGGAGCATGAGGACTTTCATGTTCTGATTTAATCACATTGCCTGGTATTACTATCTGAAATACAAAAGAAATTATGAAACTGTTACGCTAGTAACATAAGACCAGTTCGGCTTTATTTATGCTACATAAATTGGTTCTTTCAAAAATACTGATGATGAAATGCTGAAAAAAATAAGTCTAGGGGCACAATAAATTATTACATATATGCAAAATATTTAGATTTTTTTTCCACCCCCTTCCCCCAACCTTCCCCTACAACTAAAAATCTAAAGTTTGTTTTAGCCATCCCCTCCCCTTCTGTACAAAACACTTCAATGCCCCCTCATTGGAAGTTTATACTCATGTTTAACATATAATATATTTCCAGTCAACTACCAAAAAGACTCGGAAACAAATAAATGAAATCCTGCAGGACAATGTATAATATGTCAGAAGTAGTGGGAAAATGAGTACTTTGAGCCACAGGAGCAGGGAAGAGGTTTAGATAGGAGGGAGATTTAAAGAAGGAAGAGGCGGGTCAGAGGAGATCGAGGAACAGACTCCGTCAGATGCGGTGGAGGAGAGAAGGTTAGGGCCAGAGGAGGAAAAGAAAAGGGCAGCATCAGAGGTGTAGGAAAGAGCAGGTTCAGAGGAGGAGGATAGGGTAGGGTCAGACGAGGAGGAAAGGGCAGGGTAAGGCCAAAAACAAATATATGTCTGTTTTTGGTTACCCGACCGAGTCTAAATAAATTGTGCTAGTCTAAAAAATTTCAGCAAATTCCTACGAAATCAGACCACATTTTATGGAGATAATACGAAGCTGCGCATCTGAAAACCCCTCGGCTCTGGGCGCCAGCCATTCATAATGTACCGGTATTCAATTTGAAGCAAGACTTCAGGAACACCATGCAGTTAAGTGACAAATATAGAGATTATGAAAAATTTTGCCTCGAACGTTCCCGTCAAATCAGAGAAATCGGTATTCATTACATAAGTCTGTTGATGCATCAATGATGTATACCAAATTTTACATCAAGCATTTGAAAATTATCAGAGATAGAGATCATTAATGATTTCGCATAAATTAAAGATGGCCACCCATCCTTCCCACCACTCAGAGAAACTGATGTGGTTATTCATTGCAAGTCTCTTGATACATGGATGCTGTATACCAAGTTTCATATAGAACACTGAAATGGCATCAAAGATATACATCATTAAAGATTTTGCATAAATTAAAGATGGCCACCAAGGTTTCCGCCCAATCAGAATACGAAGCTGCGCATCTGAAAACCCCTCGGCTCTGGGCGCCAGCCATTCATAATGTATTCAATTTGAAGCAAGACTTCAGGAACACCAAGCAATCAAGTGACAAATATACAGATGATGAAAAATTTTGCCATTAGAAATGGCCTCGAATGTTTCCGTCCAATCAGAGAAACCGGTATTCATTACATAATTCTGTTGATGCATCGATGATGTATACTAAATTTTACATGGAGCATTTGAAAATTATCAGAGATAGAGATCATTAATGATTTCGCATAAATTAAAGATGGCCGCCCATCCTGCCCGCCACTCAGAGGAACTGATGTGGTTATACATTGCAGGTCTCTTGATACATCGATGCTGTATACCAAGTTTCGTACCGAACACTGAAATGGTATCAAATATATACATCATTAAAGATTTTGCATAAATTAAAGATGGCCACCAAGGTTTCCGCCCAATCAGAAAAACCAGAACTGTCTATTGATACATCGATGATGTATACCAAATTTTACATCGAGCACCTGAACGGTATCAGAGATATAGATCATTAATGATTTCGCATAAATTAAAGATGGCCGCCCATCTTTCCCACCACTCAGAGAAACTGATGTGGTTATTCATTGCAAGTCTCTTGATACATGGATGCTGTATACCAAGTTTCATATAGAACACTGAAATGGTATCAAAGATATACATCATTAAAGGTTTTGCATAAATTAAAGATGGCCACCAAGGTTTCCGCCCAATCAGAACTGTCATTTATCGTAAGTCTATTGGTGCATCGATGATATATACCAAATTTTACATCGAGCACTCGAATGGTATCAGAGATAGAGATCATTAATGATTTCGCATAAATTACAGATGGCCGCCCATCCTGCCCGCCACTCAGAGGAACTGATGTGGTTATACATTGCAGGTCTCTTGATACATCGATGCTGTATACCAAGTTTCGTATAGAACACTTGAATGGTATCAGAGATATATATCATTAAAGATTTTGCATAAATTAAAGATGGCCGCTAAGGTTTTCACCGAATCAGGGAAACTGGTTTGGTCATTTCTTTGAAGTTTCTTGATGCATCGATGATCTATACCAAGTTTCACACTGAACAGAGAAATGGTACCTAAGATACACAAGATTAATGATTTCGCATAAATTAAATATGGCTGCCAAAGTTTCCAACCAATCAGGTCCAGATTCAACAGGGTTCTGGGTCATGAGCATATGGATGTGCAGTGCAAGTTTGGTGTTCCTAGGGTAAGTCGTTCTGAAGATATCTTGGTAACAAGAAAGCTGTGATGGTTTCGCATAAATTAAAGATGGCGGCCAAAGTTTCCAACCAATCAGGTCCAGATTCAGTAGGGTTCTGGGTCACGAGCATACGGATGTGCACTGCAAGTTTGGTGTGCCTAGGATAAGTCGTTCTAAAGATATGTAACGAGAAAGGTGTGACGGACAGACGGACGGACAGACGGACGGACGTACATGACGACTATGAGAACTATCTATTGATACATCGATGATGTATATCAAATTTTACATCGAGCACTTGAACGGTATCAGAGATATAGATCATTAATGATTTTGCATAAATTAAAGATGGCTGCCCATCCTTCCCGCAACTCAGAGGAACTGATGTGGTTATTCATTGCAAGTCTCTTGATACATCGATACTGTATACCAAGTTTCATATAGAACACTGAAATGGTATCAAAGATGTACATCATTAAAGATTTTGCATGAATTATAGATGGCCACCAAGGTTTCTGCCCAAACACAAACGCCAGAACTGTCATTCATCGTAAGTCTATTGATACATCGATGATATATGCCAAATTTTACATCGAGCGCTCGAACGGTATCAGTGATAAAGATCATTCATGATTTCGCATAAATTAAAGATGGCCGCCCATCCTTCCCGCCACTCAGAGGAACTGATGGTTATACATGGCAGGTCTCTTGATACATCGATGCTGTGTACCAAGTTTCTTATAGAACACTTGAATGGTATCAGAGATATATATCATTAAAAGTTTTGCATAAATTAAAGATGGCCGCCAAGGTTTTCACCGAATCAGGGAAACTGTTTGATCATTCCTTTGGAGTTTCTTGATGCATCGATGACCTATGCAAAGTTTCACACTGAACAGAGAAAAGATACACAAGATTAATGATTTCGCATAAATTAAATATGTCCGCCAAAGTTTCCAACCAATCAGGTCCAGATTCAATAGGGTTCTGGGTCATGAGCATATGGATGTGCAGTGCAAGTTTGGTGTGCCTAGGGTAAGTCATTCTAAAGATATCTTGGTAACAAGAAAGCTGTGATGGTTTCGCATAAATTAAAGATGGCCGCCAAAGTTTCCAACCAATCAGGTCCAGATTCAATAGGGTTCTGGGTCACGAGCATACGGATGTGTACTGCAAGTTTGGTGTGCCTAGGGTAAGTCGTTCTAAAGATATCTTGGTAACGAGAAAGGTTTGACTGACAGATGGATGGATGGATGGACGGACGGACGTACATGACGACGACAATACCCTTCGGCCAAATTTTGGCCGAGGGGTAAAAACAACATGAATTCCAGGCAAGCACCTGAAAGGTGCATGGACCTCTCAACCCGATTTTTTAGTCAAGTAGGATATGGTTTATGTACGATACCATATATAATAAACTTCGCATAAAATATTTTCACCCGAGCTGTGCGCTGGGATTACAGCATGCATGAAAGTGTAGCTTTATCAGTGGCAAGGGAAGATTATGCAAATGCACAAGTGTGATAAACAGGTTATTGACATAGACACAGTGAGGCCAACCCTTATCATTTTTTGGGGAGGAGAAAGCTTGAGGTATGAAAACTGATTCAAAATTGAGCCAGGCTAAAAGTGGGCTCACCTAATCTTATGTGTTTGTCATTTTCTTCTTTCTCACTTTTTGTTTTCATCGGATAACTTTTAAATGACTTTGTCAATCAACTTAAAATTTATGGTGGACATTGATCCTGCCTAGGATAAGACACCTATTGTTTTTCAGCGGATGTGCGAAACTGGGAACTAGGTTTTTATCGACAAATCTTGTTATATGCAAATTTCCCATTTGTTCAATCTTTTCCGTGGGATAGCTTCTGAATGCCTTCGTCAATCAACTTCTCATTTGTGGTTTATATTGCTTGTCTAGGGGAAGACACCTATTGTTTTTAACCTCTGTCCGAGACTGGATACTTATCTACGTTTGTTATTATATGCAAATCTCCTAAAATGCAAAGTTCCCTTTTGTTCAATCTTTTTCGTCGGACAGCTTCTGAATGCCTTCGTCAATCAACTTTAATTTGTTGTTCCTATTGCTTCTGTCTAGGGGAAGACACCTATTGCTTTTAAGCTCTGTCCGAGACTTGATATTTGTGTTTTATCTACATTTTCTGTTATATACAAATTTTCTATCTGGACCGTGCATGCATGGTGAGTGGCTGTCTCTGTTTGGGTACCAATTCCATATTCTCATTTGCATAGATAGCACATCAGTGATTGGTTCACAGTTATGACTGTCAAAATAGTCTGAAGCCATTTGCAACTAAAGTAATTAAACACCCTATGTTTGACCCTAGCACATCAGTGATTGGTTCACAGTTATGACTGTCAAAATAGTCTGAAGCCATTTGCAACTAAAGTAACTAAACACCCTATGTTTGACCCTAGGGGTCAAATATTTGATCCGAAAGATCAACTAGATACATATAGAAATGCTGAAGAAATTGACCTGCTCTGCATCTGGTTCAGACAGTACAAGAGTTCATACACCACAAGGAAAGAGTTCTGAAGCTTTCTTCTTTATAGCGTTCATGTTTTCTGTGTTTTTAATGTTCATGTACAGTTTCAAGGTTAACTGCAAAAGTTTTTCGATTTGCAATACATACATCTTCTTCGTAAGTTGCGATGCTGTTGAAAAAATCATCTGACGAGTTATTTTGAATTTGAGGAGCGTTACGTAGTTTGCTCTAAATTTGCAAATATAAATCTGCTGTTCGAAATCAAAATGAAAAAAGCCATCGCTTATCTTCCCCTGATTTTCCAACATTTGGCGCTGTTCGTAACGTCAGTTGTGCTTTAGGTGAACGTCAGGAAACTGTCAAAGTTGAGAGAAAATATATCGGAAATGGAAAGAGACGAATCGACTGAATGTTTGATTACTCTTTCAGTTTAGAGTACTGGTACAGAAACATCCACGGAGTCTAGCAGTGACAGTGATGTAAACGATAATGTGGATGTGCAAACTGAAGAAGTCGCTTTTTCATATCAACATGATACGCTGCATGACCGGTACATGTACTTCCAGTTGCAATGGTCAGTTGCATACACATTTTGATCAAGATCAGATTTCCGTTTGTATACAACCAGCTGGTTTCTCAGCATTGAGATCTAAATTGAATTTAAGGTTTTTGTTTGAAAAATATCAGCTTTATTAGGTCTACCATCACATATTAACATCACATATCCTTTGGAGTTCATAACGAGTATCAGGTGTCCATAAAGGATATGTGATATTTACATGGGAAAAACATCTTTGCCTGTGCCAGTAATAAAGCAGATTTGTCCTGTTTGGCCACGGCACGAAACGTCACATACAGTTGCCTGGTATGTTTGATACTGGATGGTAGTCTGCATGTATATTCAATAAATTATGAAAATTATGACCTCTATGTCATAGAGGTCAGCGTATGGTAGAAAATTTAAACTGTAGTAACTCGGCTTGACATCAAAGGTAACTAGAGGTTCCGCTTTGACCCTTGAGTTGCCGCTCCGGCATGAAGCCTATGCTGGTTGTTTTTTTAAGCAAAAACATACGTCTCCCCCAACCTCCCACCTTGCCTTGAGTGGGCACATAATTTAAAGGAAAGTGCTATAAAATGAATGTAGCAATAAGTATCCTAAACAAAGCTGCGCATCTAAAAATATTAATTACAAAGAGGCGATTTTTATTGTTGCAGTAACCCAGTGAGGAGTCGGGATTTATATAGCAATGAGTGGATTGTCGACATCTACAGCGTCCAACCAATGTGAAATACATGTAATTGTGAAGCATCAACTATTTCGAAACTGATCACATTATAGGAAAGATGCAAAACATACAAGAGCCACACCTATAGTTTACATGCTGTACCGTATAGAAGTTTCATGCATCTGCCATCAGTAGTTTCCAAGATATGGAGTGAACAAAAATTGGACAGACAGATAAGCACATTTTGCATGGACCCACGCAAGCACTAGCTCACACCCAAACCTAATTAGATCATAAGGCCATTTCAATGAAGCTTCCATCCAAGTTTGGTGAAATTCCATCGAGTAGTTCTCCAGATATCTTGCAGACAAGGTATATAGACATGAACAATTAGATGGACGGACGGACGATGGACATGGATAAATGCACACACACACCCAAACCTAATCAAATGAGGGGGCTATCCCAATGAACCTTCCATCCAAGTTTGATGAAATTCTGTCCAGTAGTTCTTCAGATATCTTGCAGAAAGGGCCTGTATATACATATACATACATGTACAAGTACATGGACAGACGGACGGACACCGAACATGGACGAACGCACACACAAACCAAAACCTAATCAGATGAGAGGACTATCCCAATAAAGCTTCCATCCAAGTTTGGTGAACTTCCGTCACGTAGTTCTCCAGATATCTTGCAGACAAGGCCTCTATATACATGTACAAGTAGATGAACGGACGGGCGGACACCCGACACGGATGAATGCATGCACACATACACCAAAACCTGATCAACTGAGGGGGCTATCCCAATGAAGCTTCCATCCAAGTTTGGTGAAATTCCATCCAGTAGTTCTCAAGATATCTTGCAGACAAGGCCTGTATATACATGTACAAGTAGATGGACCGACGGACGGACACCGGACACGGATGAACGCATGCACACACACCAAAACCTAATCAAATAAGGGGGCTATCCCAATGAAGCTTCCATCCAAGTTTGGTGAAATTCCGTCCAGTAGTTCTCAAGATATCTTGCAGACAAGGCCTGTATATACATGTACAAGTAGATGGACGGACGGACGGACACTGGACACGGATGAATGCACGCACACATACCAAAACCTAATCAAATGAGGGGGCTATCCCACTGAAGCTTCCATCCAAGTTTGGTGAAATTCCATCCAGTAGTTCTTAAGATATCTTGCAGACAATGCCTGTATATACATGTACAAGTAGATGGACGGACGGACGGACACCGGACATGGATGAATGCACACACACACACCAAAACCTAATCAAATGAGGGGGCTATCCCAATGAAGCTTCCATCCAAGTTTGGTGAAATTCCATCCAGTAGTTCTCAAGATATCTTGCAGACAAGGCAAGGGGACGGACAGACATCCATCCAGACATCCATCCATCCAGACATCCATCCAGACAGACAGACAGACAGCACAAACACTAGATATCTCCCCACAACATAGTTGGGGGAGACATAATGACTTTATTCGAGTCAAAATGAAAGAGAAAAACATTTAGGAAAAAAATCTATTTCAATAAAAAAAAATTATTGAAAATATACGCAGACATGTACCATCCAATATCTCACAGATATAGAAATCATTAATGATTTTGCATAAAATAAAGATGGCTGCCTATCCTTCCCGTCTTCAGAGGAACTGCTGTGGTTATTCATTGCGAGTCTCTTAATACATCGATGTTTTATACCAAGTTTCATATAGAACACTTAAATGGTATCAGAGATATACATCATTAAAAATTTTGTATAAATTAAAGATGGCCGCCAAGATTTCCACCCAATCAGGGAAACTGGTTTGGTCATTCCTTTAAAGTTTCTTGATGTACATGCATGTATCGATAATCTATACCAAGTTTCACACTGAACAGCCGGCGAAATGGTTTCCGAGATACACAAGATTCATGGTTTCTCATAAAGTAAAGATGGCCGCCAAAGTTTCTACCCAATCGGGTCCAGATTCAATAGGGTTCTGGGTCACGAGCATATGGATGTGCATGGCAAGTTGTATCGATAATCTATATACCAAGTTTCACAATGAACAGCGAAATGGTTTCCGAGATACACAAGTTTCATGGTTTCGCATAAATTAAAGATGGCCGCCAAGTTTCCAACCAATCGGGTCCAGATTCAATAGGGTTCTGGGTCACGAGCATATGGATATGCACGGGAAGTTTGGTGTGCCACGGGTAAGTCGTTCTAAAGATATCATGGTAACGAGAAAGCTGTGACGGTTTCGCATAAATTAAAGATGGCCACCAAAGTTTCCATCCAATCGGGTCCAGATTCAATAGGCTCATGGTTGACCACCCAACAATCCAAATTTGAAGTCTCTAGAAGCAACGGTTTGGTTTCCGTGACGCTGCCATGGAAACAGCAAAATTCATCACAAATTTCCCAAATTCGATAGGCTTGTGGCTGACCACCCAACAATCCTGTATACCAAATTTGAAGTCTCTAGAAGAAACGGTTTGGCTTCTAGATCGGTCACAAGAATTGTTGACGACTGACGACCAGACGACCGACCGGACGTACTTGTCGACGACAAGACCCCACAGCCTAATAGGCTGAGGGGTAAAAAAACTCCATAAAATGTATGAAAATGTGTCAAATTCGACCCACAACCCAGAGAAAACGTATAAAATGATTTTCTTGTTTATGCATGTTAAATTGTTTCCCATCCAACAGACATTTTAAAATGGTGACAAAAACAGGGGGTCGGCTCATTTTTTGAAATTTTTTATCGCCATGAAGGAATCATAATTTTCGCTCCCCGAAAAAGTGCGGATTTTGGCCTGCCATATTCCGGACATGAAGAACTCTGTAGTGGCGCGTAGGTGCGATCAACAAGCAATTGTTATATCCTCATTGGAGAAATGGTTACGTCCAGCAGGGTGACACTATATGGGCCATTTTCATGAAAATGGCCCATATATATAAGTTAGTAGAAAGAGAAGAAGAATTACCATGCTGTCCATATCCATATCTGTTTATGGGCCTTCTTATGGTAAGTTTATAAAATCCAGTGGTGGTCAAATCATTTACATCATAATTTCCCGGTATTCAGAAATGGTTTCTTCCCATTCTACTTCCGAAATATTCATGGAATGTTGCAAGCCTTTTCCCTGATCTTCATAAATCTACATATTAGGCCTACACATTACATACCAATATAATATTTGTGTTGACCACATCACCGCAGCAGAATTGACTGCATCACCGCAGAGGAATACATTGTATATCCAATCACATGACCCAGAGAGGTCACTAGGCATCAACATGATCTTTTACCACTGCTTGCTTTTTTACTACAACTTACCACATTCATAGTATTTGCCACTTCCAGTTCCAGTGTGCACTGCAGAGTAGATGTATCTACCTCCCCATTCATTAATTGGCATCTGGCAGTATCCCTAACCTGATTGAATTAAATTTAAGGGTATAAAATTGGTTATTTGCCATTTTACATGTATGTGAAAAGGGCTTGTAGACAGAGATAAACTGAACAATACTTTTCTGTTCCACAATAATCCAGAGTTATTGTTTTGTCCAGTCAAACTCACAACCAAGACTGGCTGGTAGCATATATGAAAACAACATTTTGCTAAATATTATATCAGCTAACAAAATATTTTTATTTATGTATTTGAATTCCGTCAGACTACATTGCAAAAATCATGTATTATCCGTAATTTATTTCTTCAACAGAATTATATAAGAATGGAGAGATGTCAATTTTCATGATAATTAAAGACGACATGCACTCCTGGTCAATTAGAATTTGACAATTACCACTCAAAGGTGAAAAAATACAAAGGTTTGCAAATTCTTCAATTTACATTTAATATAGGTTGAAGAATGATAGAATACCAGAATATCTAACTTCACTTTGATTAATTTGAATTATCTTGTCTGCTAGAATCTTTTTAAAAGTTGGTACCCCTAGCCCAGCTGAATTCAGATTTGCAAAACGTCATCGCTTATCTTTCATTGATTGTGACGTCGTGTCAGACCAACTGGGCGGAGACTGAACGTTACAAGTATTGATGACCGGCCAGTTGGTCTGATGTGACGCCACAAACCAGCATCAAACAAGGGTAGATAAGCTATGTGGATTTCATTTCTGAAATCGACCGGGCTTGAGCAACTTCGAAGCACTTTTCAAAAGCTACCAGGAGACAAAATACTTCAAATAAAACCAAATGAAGTAGTTAAGTTAATATTTCCATCATTAAATGGGCCATGAAGAATATAAAAAAGAAAATATGAAAACCTTTCCATTTCACCTTTAATAACTTGGTTTTAAAGGAACAAGTAAATTACTGGCAAGGCAGAAATAAAAGTATCTCCATAAAGTTTCTCCTTACATTGAACTGAAAAATGTGATAGCCGGCCCACTCTCTCTGAGCTTTAAAATTCAATATTATAATATTATCTCAATATACTTGTACCACAAATACAAATACATGAATTCTCTAATTTTCAAGCAATCATCTTAACATTTCAAAATCTAATCCGCATTTGCATCTTTGTTTTATAGGCCAAAAACTATAGTATGTTAACTTTCCTGTTACCCTACCTAGCTGCCATCCAAAGAATTTTATGGGAGTTTTGGTAACATGAAACAACGGGTAAATTGGTCATTTCTGTTCACGTGTCTCTTAAAGTCAATAAAATAAATTTGTAAAAAAAAAAAAAATGAAATAAATAAATAAAAAAATTTGAAAAAATAAAATAAAATATTGTGTCGGCCTTAAAAAACAGTTCAGTTTGTACAATAGAATAAAGCACAGGCCCAAATTAGGAAGTTGTTTGTTTGGGGCAACATAAACTTGCTACAGACCACGGTAGGCCATTTTGTTTTTTTTCAATTGTGATAACATACCTGGTGACAACATTGTTTCATGAGAGTAAAGACATAGATCAGATGTGCCAAAATAGGGAAAATATTACCATTTTTATGGATCCTGTCTTTAATACAAACATGTAGTTTTCTAGTTTACATATATAATTTCAACATAAGACCATTTATTCCTAAATGAATAAAAAAACAAGCGTTCTGAGAATCCCAACATCTCGCCTTGCGGGGTCATCCGCCGAAGCTGCAGCAGTATTGAAAGCATAAATATAGAGCAAACAATGATGTCTGGAATAGATGATGTGGTACAGACAATAATGTCTGGAATAGATTATCTGGTACAGACAATAACATCAGTCCCATGTTGGATTACTGCCAGATAGGTCAATCCCGTGTAGGATGGATAGGTCAGTGTCGTGGGATTAATGCTGCATAGGGCAGTCCAGTGAGAGATTACTGCTGGATAGATCAGTCTCATGCGAGATTACTGCTGGATAGGTCAGTCCTGTGTAGGATTACTGCTGGATGGGCCAGTCCTGTGTGTTATTAATGCTGGATACACCAGTCCCATGTGGGATTACTGCTGGATAGTCCAGTCCCAAGTGGGATTACTGCTGGATAGGCCAGTCCCGTCTGGGATTACTGCTGGATAGGTGAGTCTCGTATGCGATTACTGCTGGATAGGTCAGTCTCATAAGGGATTACTGCTGCATAGGCAGTCCAGTGTGGGATTACTGCTGCATACGGCAATCCCGTTTGGGGTTACTGTTGGGGAGGCCAGTCCCGTGTGAGATTACAGCGGGATAGGTCAGTCCCATGTACCGATTATGGCTGCATAGGTCAGCGCCGTGTGGGATTACTGCTGCATATTGCAGTCCAGTGCGAGATTACTTCTGGATAGGTCAATCCCGTGTGAGATTACTGCTGTATGGGCCAGTGCTGTTTGGGATTACTGCTCCCATATAGGCCAGTCCGGTCTGGGATTACTGCTGGATAGTTGAGTCCCATATAAGATTACTGCTGGATAGGTCAGTTTCGTGTGTCATTACTGCTGGATAGGTCTGACCAGGAAAACAAGAAACATGTCCACCAAGCTTTATAATTATCCCACGAAAGGTTCAGCAAACTTTCCATGTACAGATCTACATGAAAATTTTTGCCCAACAAAAACCTTATCAATGGAAACAGAAGAAGTACAAAAATTCACATTTAATGTCATATTTCTTAAATAGCGCATGCACATCCTCGAATCACAATGAACTTGGGTAGCAAGTGTCAAACTCATCCAATGAAAGCTGACAGCTTCAGCATACTTTCCATGTACAGGTGTACATGTATGTACATTATCATTGGCAGATTACTAAGACAAAACCCTCAAAATTTGAACAAAAATGAATATTTCATCTCCTAAAGAGCACAGGAACATCGTCTAATCATATGAAATATGTGTATCAAGTTTCATAATCATCCCATGACAGCTGACAACTGCAGCAAACCTTCTAAGTACAGATGTGCATACATGTAGAGGCCTACATGTACAGCCTCTACATGTACAATTCGGCTAAACAGAAAACTCATTTGCCATAATTTGGATCACAATTAATATTTCATCTCAAAAATAGCACAGTTACATCCTCTAATCATAAGAAACATGTGTACCAAGTTTCGTAATCATCCAATGACAGCTGACAACTGCAGCAAACTTTCTATGTACATGTACATGTATACATGTAGAGGCCTACATGTGCAATTTTGCTAAACAGAAAACTCTATTTGGACAAAAATCAATATTTCATCTCAAAAATGGTACAGGTACATCCTCTAATCATAAGAAACATGTGTACCAAGTATCATAATCATCCAATGACAGCTGACAACTGCAGCAAAGTACAACTTCTAAGTACAGATGTACATGTGCAGCACATGTACATCTGTCAGGGCCATATTCAAAGCCATTTTGATACCTGTTAAGGGGTACGGGCGCCCAAACGTTACAGCCAATTTTAATGCTTTTTGCATACAAATGCGCCCAAATACATACAAATGCGCCCAAAAAACGCAAGAAAGGGTGTCCCCAAATAAACTCTGTATATGGCCCTGTCTGTACTTAAAAAGTTTGCTGCAGTGCACTTCAGCTAAACGCAAAACTCCATCATAGGGATTTTAACATTGGAGCACCCCAGGGGCAGTACCCCCAGGTGGAATACCCACCCCCCCTAAGTTTGTTTATATATTTTTTATAAATTTTTTAGATTTTTTTTAAATTTCTATTTGCTAAACCACAAACCTTATCATTTCCAGGCCGGGGACATAAAGATGACATGGGATACACCCTCCCAGGGAATAGGATGTTCCTAAGTCTTGTCAGCAGGTGAAGTGTGTGCAAGTAGGCAGTCTCCACTATAATTAGGATTGCTGCAGTATCAATTATTACTGGTAGATGTATGCACTTAATAAATATTGTATAGCACATGTATAATTATTAGAATTAGGTATAAGGATATGAGTATTGGTTTAGGAGTTAATGACCGCCTTAGTGAATATTATCGTGTAATAATTTTTCGATGTTTAGTTTTAGACCGTCAATCAAAAAACCGAGCGGCCGCCAAGTATGTTTAACATGTAATCTGCTCCTGAAAAACTCTTCCAATGTGTTTGAAATCCACCATTGCCTGTGCTTAAACGTGACTAGTGCTGTGTCTAAAGGTACAAACTACTGTTTGGCACACTTTTTGTTGGTTAAAAGACATACTTAGATGATTAATACTGCAAAAGTGTTCACCTGCAAATCCAGAGCTGGAATTCAAGATGGCCGACACTGACCAAGACTCCTACCTTCTAATTCAACAACTTGACTCTAGTACTAGTACCAGCTTTTGGGGATTCACACCATCAGACTGCAGGGTATTGTGGGCAGAATGCTCACTTACAGGAAATGACCAACAGCTAAAGCCAGAAAATTTCCACCCTGTTGGAACTTCAAGCCCCATAACTGATGCAGAAAACAGAGACAGAAGCCAGCAAAACCAGCCCACAGACACTCCCCACAGCTCAAGAGCATTAACAACAATGGCCTCAACATGCTTATCGGACCTCCCAGGAACATGCAACTGTGAAAAGTGCTTCAATAAACTACTGACTGAAAAACCGGTAAAACCAAAAGAGACGGATCAGCATGTATCCCAAGAAGCAACAGTTTACAAGAGAGCACGACGAGGAAATGTGATTTTCACCAGTTCGAACTATCGCGAAACAAAGCGTGTGCACTAATGTGTTTATCTGCAGTCTGGCAGATATGGCCTGATCAGCACATTTGTGGAGAAGGATGGAGACAGACAGATCCTAATTGATGTGCTGGAAGAAAGTAGTTCCCTGGATGGACAAATCATCAATGGACAATTCCCACATAAGAAACTGTGTAGAGCAAAGGGACTATTGCAGCTCTTACCACTATCAGCTGTCAGGCGAAAGTGTGTTCTGATTAGCCTGAAGGCATCTCGTACTGCATGGTAATCCCATCACCAAACTCCAAAGAGTGGGACTAGAGGTGAAGCGTTCAGCTACTCCGTGTAGCATATGCTCCTGAGATGGTTGACATAGAAGTTTTTTTTGTGATTGTGTGTTTAGTTTTTTCCCTCAACCAATTTTTTTTCTGAGGAGTATTGTCAGCATCCTGTTTGTTCGTCCAGTACCGCAATATCCGCAGAACTGTGTTTGGTAGCCTATCGATTTTGGGGTCTCTGGGTCAAAGCTCTCCATTTGCTTTTACTTTTACCTACATGTATTTTTATGTATTGTGATCTATGTCTATTTTTTTTTTCCTTGAGTAAATGAGTAAACAGGATGACAACAATAGTATTATACTAGGTGTAATAATACTATTGTTATCATCCTGTTGACATTTACTCAAGGAGCTGTATGTACTGATTATTTATTTATTTATTTATTTTTTAGCCCTGGACGAACCACTGGGCATTTATTTAACGATCCCTGTTTACATTATCCCCTACAACGCCAGGGGTTGTTGTAGGTACATGGTGTACTTATTTTAAATTGTAACAATACATTATCAGAATATACCAATAGCTATCACAATATAGATTAACCCTGCTATGCTTTGCCGCTTACATACAGATAAATATCAGTATACATGTAGTATATTATAAAGATTGTATAGATTTCTTGTGCTCTTTAACTGTCAGAGCTTGTCAGGCGTCCCCATTTCAGAGTAAAAGCTGCCATGGAGTTATTGTTAAAAGCAATATTTTTTTCTAAATTCATAATCTTCAAGATATAAGCTTTGGCGGGCGCCCACCTCGGTTTGATGTCACAAGACTTGCAGTTGTATATGTAACTTTTTACAGCCAGGACCATATGACTCAGCGGATCTCTCTGAACAACATGTCCGAGAATTACGTTTGTGAGACAGATATCATATCGAGGCATATTCAACTCTGCTGTCCACCGTTGAAAGTTTCCCCAAATTACTTTTGCAGACCTACATGTCCAGAATAAGTGAACAATTGTTTCAGTACTATCTGTGCAAAATGTGCATTTATCCGAGTTTACTTTTCCCCATTTCTGAAGTAATGAATTAGTTATCAATATTCTATGGATTATTTGAAACTGAAAGTATTGCATTTTTACTTCTAAACTTATGTTCCATATGTTTTTATAGATTTCTCTCCAGTTAAATGTTGTTCCTTGTGCAATTTGCTTCAAATCATTTTGCCATTTGATTTGTATATTCTCAGGTTTAATTTTTCGACTTTCTAGCATCAACTTGTAAATAAATTTTGAACTTTCCTGATTCAGCAGTTTACGTTTAGTTACTGACATTTCCAAATGCGTTGACTTGGTAATACTTTTGTTTTGAAGTTTAATATTCGCGATAAGAGCGAAATACATGAGAAAATTTGTGATGTTCACTTTATATTTTCTTTTAAAAGAATTATAGGACAGGAATTTACCATCATTATCGAGTAAATCGTTCACAGTTCGTATGTTATGTGTTGACCATTCTGCTACTTCTGGCCACTCATTATAGCGCGCAAAGTCTAGAATCAAGTTGTTGGAGATATCCTTTCCTGCGAACTCGGCTTTGATAATTTCAGCCCAGCCAGTGACTACATCTTTCCAAAATGCATTTTTTAATCTCGGTATTAATTCTCTGAGACCTAGTGGACCTAAATCCCAAACATGTCTACCTATGGGAAAGAAAATATTGTCTAACAATTTAGAATAGAAGTCGTCAAAATGTGCAACTCTTTTTATCCACTTTACTTTAAGGTATGCCGAAAAGGTGGGGATATGGGTTAACGCGAGACCCCCTTCCTCTCTGTCGCAAACCGTCGTCAGTCTTTTGATTTTGCCTGGCCCCCCTCCCCATATGAATTTATAAATTGTTTTTTGAAGTTCATTCGTCATCTCTTTACTAGGTTCAGGTAAAACAGTGAACAGATGGACTAAGAGCGGCAATGCCAGAGTTTTTACAACGTTAACTTTACCAATTGGCGTAAGATTTCTCTTATGCCAGCTTCCTAACAGTTTTTTGATGGATGTAAGCTTGGTCACATAGTTCAGATTGATCATTTTGATGAGGTCCTGGTGAAACCAAATGCCAAGAAGCTGGAAACCGCCGGGGTCCCAATTGATCCTATAATGAGGACATAACTTGACTTGACAGCCTTTCTTGGCCCCTATCCAGATAATTCTGGATTTTTCCACATTCAATTTTAGACCCGAACATTTGGAAAAGTCATTTAAGATACCCATAGCTCTAGCCAACGACTACTTCGTCCCATCCTGGATAAGTGTCGTATCATCAGCATATTGCAATATTTTCAATTCAGAATTGTCAATACGAATTCCTTTGATATCACTATCTTTCTTTACAGCTAGGGACAACAATTCTGCAACTAGAATGAAAATGTATGGCGATATTGGGTCCCCCTGTCTACAGCCTCTTTCTAGTTGAAAAAAAATCAGATAGATAGCCATTATTTGTTACACAGCTTCTGGATCCCAATTGAAAAATTTCAATCCATTTAATCAGATCTTCGCTAAAGTTAAAAGAGATAAGTGTCTTATGTATGAAGGCCCAATCAACACTGTCAAATGCCTTTTCAAAATCAATTAAGAAGATAAGACCTGGTATTTGTTTCTCCTCTGAATATGCCATTACATCATAGATCAACCGTGTTATTTCCTCAATATATCTTCCTTTCATGGACCCTTTCTGACTTTCGCTAATTAACGATGGGAGTACTTTACGCATCCTGTTTGTTATAGCAGCACTACATATTTTATAATCTACGTTGAGTAAAGATATCGGACGCCATTTTTTGTATCAGTTTGCGGTCCTTGCCTTCTTTCGGTATGCAAGTGAGTATACCCTGCTGTTGAAAAGTGGAAAGATACCCGTTTTAAAAGCATAGTTAAGTGATCTAAGTAAAAAGGGACTGATGTCGTCCCACAGAGTCTGATAACATTCGGCCGGTATACCGTCCGAACCCGGAGATTTGCCTTTTTTCATCCGTTTGACGGCGTCATAACATTCTTCTATTGTTAATAATCCCTCGCAGCTCATTTGCTCATCGGGTGTTAGTTTAACGTTGTGTAAGAAAAACTATTCCTCGTTTTCCGTGCTTATAGAGTTATTTTTTTTAATATAGAGTGGAGTAAAATGATCTAACTTCTGATAATATATCCTCTGGTTCCGTAACTCTAGAACCATCACTCTTGGTAAGTTCAGACATAGTTTTTATTACATGGTTCCTTTTTTCCAACTGACAGAAATATGCTGTGCTCTTTTCTCCATTTTCGTACCAATTTGCTTTCGATCTTATTATCATTCCTTCAATTTTCTTATATCTGATTTCTTCTAAAACAACTTTCGCGTTCTCAAGTTAGCTTTTAATCATATGTTTTCGGTTAAAGTCGGTGCCATCTTCACACAATTCTTTCTCTAACTGTAGTATTTGTTCTTCCAACTGTTTCTCTCTTTTTTCGTTTTCTTTCTTGTTGGAAATTGTATATGTAATTGATGTACTTCTGATTCTGACCTTGAGGTATTCAAGGAAAGCCTGGTCATTTAAAGTTAATGCGACATTGGACGAGTCATTTATTTCTCCTGATTTGTAACATTGCTCCACGCAAGATTTAATTGCACTTTTTATCTTATCTAAATAGTCTGGCTCCTTTAAAAACTGCGTATTGAGCTTCC